>JAQHUG010000035.1:3657607-3689149 GCA_028555095.1 Dicrostonyx torquatus
GTGCCAGAGAAACTGAAAACAAGGTGCAGCATTGGTGGAACTGCATACACACAGGGAGACTTTTTCTGAGGGCCAACACTTAATTCTTCATTTTAGTTTTTTTCTCTGCTGGTTTCCCTTCCTTCTTTGTTCTTTTTCTGTTCTTCTACCCTGTTGTTATCCTTTTCATCATCATAGTTTCCCTTCTATTTTTCCATGACATTTTCCTTCTATATCTTTCTTCTTCTTTCCTTCATTTCTCCTCCTTATTTTTCTGTCCTTATTTTGTTTTTGTTTTTTTTGGGTTTTAGTTTTTTTTTGAGACAGGGTTTCTCTGTGTAACTTTGGAGTCTGTCCTGGTACTCACTCTGTAGACCAGGCTGGCCTTGAACTCTCAGAGATCTGCCTGCCTCTACCTCCGAGTGCTGGGATTAAAGACGTGTACCACTACCACCTGGCTCTTTTTCCCTTCTTATATCTCTTGTTTTTCTCTTATCCCCCAAGACAGCAATTTCTACACAAGAAAAGATTACCTCACAACCACAAGTTACTTACTTTCCAAAAACAAATTAAAATCTTTACATAGGAAGAAATCACATTAACGCAAGTTACATGTTTTCCTTAGAAGCCCACAAGTAAACATTTTTTGTATTTTATCTCTGTAACATCTTCCCCCCAAAGCAATGATTCTTTCATAACTTATCAGCACAGTTTTAAGCGAGTCAAGTGTATTCCAGCCAGTTCCTTTGTACGGGCACAAAGCTGTCTGCGGCTTCAGTGTGGCAGAGTCCTACAAAACTTCGTTCCAGTGGTCCAGCTAACCACCCATTCTTCTTTACTCATAATAGGGTCCTTTAATTTCCTTTCACAACTTTGTTTATTCAAGGTACATACCAGGGCCTGTGATAAACTCTGTAAGCTCCACAACCAAGGAACTCAGGCCTAAGCTTGGGTGCAGGGGCGTAACTGCCATCTTTGAGCATCAGCCCGTTTCCACAGGCAGAACTCATAGGTCTTTAATGCATTAAACTTCCTTGTTCTTATTTCTATCCTCTGTATAGCTCATTCTAACGAAGAAGAATATTTGCCTTTTTCTATCTCTTATTGGAGCAATTGGCAGAAGAACCTAAACCATTTCCCTAATCATCTTTACTACCGGTATCTTTTAGACTAACTCAGAAATCGCAATTAAATCACAGATCTAACTAATTATTACTCTTATGAGAATCATCTGCATCATGATCTGCAAGTAAATTGCCCAGTGAGGAGTGGGACTTTCCCAAGAAACAATCACACTATACTAGATACAGTGGGATCCTTTCACCCTGTAATCAGACCATGCCAAATACATCAGGAACTTGACAACAGCAAGCAGGAGGAAGCATGGCAGAAGCAAGAGACAATCTGGAGACAATTCCCTCTACCCCCACTCTGGGGCTTTGCTTCTCTAGGGTTTAGTTTGCTGTTCAGTGAGTTGAACCCCATAAGCTCCATTACTGACTATAGTTCTTCTGAAATGACCACTGACAGCTATGAGTCTCTTCGGGTCTATTCGGATTATTTATTTCATCTTGATTTAACTTGGGCAGGTTTTATATATCTAGAAATTTGCCCATTTCTTTTAGGTTTTCCAGTTTGGTGGAATATAGATTTTTAATATTTGTATTACAGCTCTCTGAACCTCCCAGGTCTGTAGTAATGCCTTCATTTTTGTCTCTAATTTTATTTATTTGGATTTCCCTCCTCTCTCTCTTGGTTAACTTGGGAAAAGGTTTGTCAGTCTTGCTAATTTTTGGCAAGAATCATGCTTTGTTTCATTGATTCTTTGTATTTTTGTTTTGTTTTCATTTCTATTTCATTAGGATCAGCTTTGCTTTTTCTCATCCCACCTAGTTTTTTTGGAGTGCTGTTGATCTTGTTTTTCTAAGGCCTTCAGGTCCATCATTAAGTTGATCTCTCAAATTTTTCTTTTCATGTAGATACATAGTGCTATAAACTTAACTTCTAGCTTTCATTATGTCCCATAAATATTGAATGTTGTTGGCCCTTAGACATGACAGCCATCTCTTTCCTTAGAGAATTTTTTTCTTAAGATTGATTATTTTTAAAATTATGGGTCTGTGCTTTTGTGTGAGTATGTGCATGTGAGTTCAGTGCCCGCCAAGGCCAGAGGTGTCAGATACCCTGGAGTTAGAGTTACAAGAAGTTGTGAATCACCAGATGTGGATTCTGGAGTATGAACTCAGGTCCTCTGAAAGTATACTATGTGCTTTTTAACCACCGGGCCATTACTCCAGTCACTGGGAAGTCTGTGATTTTGTTGAAAATACTTTCTGTGCCTTTGACCTGGGCCTCCTCTCCTGTACCTGTGATTTGCAGGTTTGGTCTTTCTCTAGCACCTCAGGGTTCTGCACATTCTGTTCTTACGGTGTTTTGGGGTTTGTCATTTTATTTGACTGTGTGATTTGATCCCTTCTCCTCTCTACTTTGTCTCCAGACCTGAGATAATATGTGTGTGGCATAATCTTTTTGTACACTGTGAAGATGTGTTGCTCTCATTGTTTTAATAAAGAGCTAAATGGCCAATAGCTAGGCAGGAAGAGGTTAGGTGGGACTTGCAGACAGGGAAAGAGTGCTGGGATGAAGAAGGGCAGAGTTGCCAGGAGATGCAGGGAAAAGCAAGATGGACATGCTGTGTTGAAAAAAGGTATCAAGCTACATGGTAGAACATAGATTAAAAATAATGGGTTAATTTAAGATGTAAGAGCTAGTTAGTAACAATCCTAAGCTACCCCCTGTGTGATTATAATTAATAAGTCTCTGTGTGGTTATTTGAGAGTTGGCTGGTAGACAGAACATTCTGCCTACATATATGACAGGATCTTTCTATGGAGCCTGACTGGCCTGGAACTTGCTTTGTAGACTGGCCTCAAACTTATAGATCTGTCTGCCTCTGTCTATCAAGTGCTGAGATTAAACACATGCAGCACCACTGCTTGGTGATCATGTTTATTTAGCTATTTTTTAAATCATTGTCTTATATGTCATCTAATCTGATTTTTCTCAGATGTTACTATGGAAATACTAATTTTTGGTGGAGATTTCTTGTTTCCATTATTCCTGAGTATTTGCCAGGGTGAAGACTCTGGCTGTGTGCAGCTCCATGGGCAAGCAGCTTTTTCATGAATTCATGCCCCAAATTGGGTGCCAAAATGTTGTTGGGTTTTCTTTTACTCTAGCCCCATGGTGAGTGCCAGATGAAACATGATCCTAATTATTCTTAATAAAAACCTGGAGTCAGCTATTAAGGTAAAAGCTGAAAGATCAGAGACATAAAGGACCAGCCACAGTCACCTCTTACCTCAATGACTGCTCAGACTGAAAAGGGCCAAGAGCCTATCCCTACCCCACCTTATCACTTCCTTTCTGTCTGTACAGACCTCTAGACCTCTATGGTTAATTAGTGGCCAGCTCTGCCTCTGATTTCTAGGCAAGCTTTATTTGTTAGAACACAAAATATCACAACATTGGGACCTAGGCATCTGTACTTATGTTGTTGGTAGTGGTTCTGGGTGTGGAAATCTTGTGTCTGCTTTTTTGGGTGGGTGTTTGAAGTTGTTTCCTGTTACCCAGCTTGTCAGGTAGTTGACGAACTGAGGCTTAGGTTTGAGTCTTTGGGTAATTCAGTGTTGAGGTTCCACTGGGGTCTCAGCAGTCCCAGCTGAGCCTAAGCTAAGTGAGGTTTCTAAGACAAGGAGCAGACCTTCTATTGAGCTAGAAGATTCTCATAGCTAGTCTTTAGGAGTCTTGGGGAGGTGTTCAGAACTTTTCCTCAAGCCACAGTTATTGGGGAGAGTTGGTGATATGAATCTAGGATCCCTATCTGATAGTGGAGGAGGGCTGTGGTGGAAGGCATTCACAGGAAATGTGGACCTAGGCAGGTCGTAGAGGTGGGTGGAGTTGCCATTGTGGGTCTAGTTCCCTTTCCTGGAGAGGAGCAGTTCTTGGGTCATGGGGATGGGTGGGGTATGTAAGGCAAGGATGAGTGGAGGTGGTGACAGTAGGGGTGTGGTGGGGGTTCGTTAGTAAGAGCTCTGGTTTTCAAGTCAGCTGTTTGTTCTAAAATTAAGCAGAGAAAAAACCTTGACCATTCCTTGGGATCCCTGCCCTGGCAGGGTGGTCTCTTCTCTGGAAGTGTAGAGTGACGGGCAGGTCCCTCACATTAGCAGGGGAATGTGTGAGCCGTGAGCAAGAGCAGCAACTCCAGAATTGCTGTACTTCTGATCCATGTACCCAGATCCCATAATGGCTTTGTGGGGCATAGAGAAGAAACGTGTCAAGTATGAACACTTCACCACAGCCCCTTGCAAACCCACTGCTTACTCCCTAGTCGCTAGGCCACCCCTGTGGGATTTTCTAGGCTTTTGGGCGCCCTGGGGAAACAGGAGTGATTTTTCTCCTGGCTGAACTGTGGAAGGCAGGTTTGGGGTTAGGGTGGCTCCTCAAGACAAGATGGAAGAGATTTAAGCCACATGAGTTTCTGCTTGTGAAAGGCAAGGATGGCACTGGGCTGAGGGTCTCAGGGTGGTCTTAAGAAAAGGGTGGCATTTAGTAACACATGCAGAAGGACATCCCACATCATTTGGTGACGTACCCTGAGTGCCAGAGTGAAGACTGAGCAGCATCCACAGTTAACCCTTTCTGAGAAAGTGGCCTCAGCTGTCCATGGCAGCCTCACACGCAGAGATGGCTGAACATTAACTAAGGCACCGACTCTCCTACCCAGTTGCTTCACAACTTGGCGAACTCTTTCAGGTGCTGTAGAGTGACCCAGTGACCCTCCTAGCTCAAGGCAGGCGTTTGGTCACTGACCAGGTGGCAATGGCCCTGCCCTTTCCCCTACAGACCTGACCTCAATGGACTGATTGAGGCCATGTAGTTATACACACATGGGTTCACATGGGTGAAGGTGCCACATAGTTATATACACACATGGGTTCACATGGGCAAAGGTGGGGCTGGGATATCTAGTTATAAGAGAATAGTGTTTAAGATTTGTGACTCTGGACTTGATTTTTTTTTTTTTAAGATTTATTTACTTATATATACAACATTCTGCCTGCATGTATGCCCACATGCCAGAAGAGGGCACCAGATCTCATTACAGATGATTGTGAGCCACCATGTGGTTGCTGGGAATTGAACTCATGACCTCCTGAAGAGCAGCCAGTGCTCTTAACCACTGAGCCATCTCTCCAGCCCCTCTGGGCTTGATTTCTATAATGGATTTCACTTCTCTCCCCTTTGTGGTAAGGATTCTTGCATGTGTGTTATGTGTGTGTGTGCTGGGCTATGTGGAGGTTGACAGTGAATGTCCAATATTACACTCTCTCTCTACCTGGTTTGCTTTTACTTTGTTTGTTTTGAACAGGGTCTCACAATGTAACCCAGCTGATCTGGAACTCACTATGTAGACTAGGCTGGCCTGTAACTCAGAGATCCACACACACATCTGTCTCCTGTGTGCTAGAAGTAAAAGCATATGTCATCACACTTGGCAGGGCGAGCCCCCATACGTGAGGTTCTAGTGCACACAGCAATGCCCGGCTCTTCACAGGGCTGCTGGATACCTTTGTCAACTGAGCGCTTTCCAGCCCTGGCATAGTCAATTTAATCCTCAGTTTAGACCTGAAAAGACAACCCAAGGCCTGCTCTTGAGGTACTGGTGGCTTTTTGCCAGCTCTTTTGTGGCACCTGAAGGCACACAGAGTAGGTGATACCCAGGAGGCCTTGCTTGCCCATCACGGACAACTTTATCATGCCAAGATTTTGCACAAGAGCAAGCTTTGTCTATAAAAGCAGACAGACAGCAAGCTAGGAGGCAGCCAGGCCTTGGGTGGGGCAGAGTGGTGGGTAGTCTAGCTATGACAACTTGGCAGGATCGCCCAAGGCTGAGAGTCTAGGTGGTACGCGCGGACAGAATCCCTGCATTTACTGGTGATGTCCTTCCCTTCTCATCTAGGGTTTCAGCCTTCAGCTTACTGGGGACTTTTGCTCCCACTAGGCTCTGGAAGATATTTTAGGTCTGTCCTGGAGTTCCATAGTTGGGTCCTGAGGAGTAGTGCAAATAGTTTTTAGAAGCACAGACCATGCTGTTCAAGCTTGATTTCAGAGGCAGCCCTTACCTGGGCCGGAAGAATTCAGGCACTTGCTATATGGTTACCAGAAAAGTAGTGTTGACTTCTGCCCGTGTCTGCCAACAAGGCCCCAAAGTCACATGGTAAGACTGGAACTGTTGTCCTCTTGTGCACCCAGAAGAGGGTTGCTAATGTCTCCTTTGAGTTCTTGTCAGGGAACAAACAGAAAGGACTTTGAGAAAGAACAATATGGATGTGAGTTATCCGCGAACACAGCGTGTGCAGGTGCACAGTGGGTGTTTGTTACTGCCTACTGACGAGTGGCCCCAGCCTGTCTAGGCCCAGCTTCTTGTTTTACAAATGAAGAAACTGAGGCCCAAAGATACTCGTGATTGAGTCTAGCTCTATTCCTTAGGAAAGAGTTCACAGTTGGTGACAGAGCTTGTGACTTTGTTCCCTTCAGCATGCAGCTGGCAGGGGCCTGGGCGAGGGAGGAAGGTAGTATCTATCTGCAATGGCATGCAGCCCCGCTGAGCTGAAGATGCTGGGTGGGCAGTGAAGGTTTCCTAGGCTTTGTCCTGTGAGAGGTACAACCTGTGAGTAACACAGAGGGGAAAAGACACTGGCTTCAGGCAGTTCAGAAGCAGGCTGCAGACAAAGCAGGTAAGTGTGCAGAAACTGTTTAGAGTGGCCCTGGGGCTACACAGAGAAGCAGGCAGGTTTTCTTCTGGGCTGAGATGGGAAGGTCTACATCCTTGGGGCTGAGAAAGTCACTAATCTCATTGGCCTGCTGTTCCCCAGAGACAGTGGGAACAGGGCTACTGTGGCAATCTCTGGTGGTGGGGCCAGTCTTGCCTCTCTGATGCAGTTATGTACTCAGAAAGTCTCCCAACAGGCTGTGCAGCACAGAAATCAGATGAGTGGTGTAAACAGTATCTGCAAGCCTGGAAGTCTGGCAGGGAGGGTGGGCTTGAGCAAGGCCTGAGGAATGCCCTTGTTCCACTGGACTCCTCCAGCTGGGGACTCAAGGCCCCTGGTAAGCCCTATGTCTGCTAGGGACACACTGCTCCTCACCTGTTTGCTGGGAACAGATGCCTGCCCCAGTCTCTCTCCACCCAGCTAGGGAGGCAGGTTAGAGACTGTGGGACATACCGTCTGACTCGCGCCTGCCTCCCCTGCTTCTTCACTCACTACATCCCTCATTCTGTGGCCTTAAGAAGCAGGGCCATGGGGGCTGGAGAGATGGCTCAGGGGTTAAGGACACTGCTGTGCTTCCAGAGGTCCTGAGTTCGATTCCCAGCAACCACATGGTGGCTCATAACCACCTGCAATGAGATCTGGTGCCGCCTTCTGGCATGCAGTCGTACATGGAGGCAGAACACTGTATTGTATACATAATAAATAAAATCTTTAAAAAAAATAGTCGTTTAAAAAAAAAAGAAGAAGCAGGGCCAAGAGTGAGGGTTCAATTGGTACAGGAGGTTGCTGAGCTGCAACTTGGGACAGGGAGAAGGTGCCTGGTGGCCAACACTTCCTCTCAGCCTCAGGTGGTGGCTCCCTGGGTTTGTCTTCCATCACTCCTGTCTTACACAGTGTGTAGCCATCTTCCTGTGCTCGACCCTGTAATCAACCCTTAGAACACAGGCAGTGCAAAAGAAGCCTTTGCTCCATGCTTCTGTGAAAGCTGCAGCAAGCAGCCCAAGCAGACACTTTTTTTTTTTTTAAGATTTGTTATGTATACAGTGTTCTGTCTGCATGTCTGCTTGCATGCCAGAAGAGGACACCAGATCTCATAGATGGCCATGTGGTTTCTGGGAACTGAACTCTGGAAGTGCAGCTAGTGCACTTAACTTCTGAACCATCTCTCTAGCTTCCCCTTCTCCAACTTCTAATGGTATTTTCTAGACTAATTCTCCAGCTCAGTCCTTGTCCTCTACCTTTCCTCCATGCCTTATAACCTAGAACAGGTTTCTGAGGAACAAGGGTCACCACCCTACTTTCTAGCCCCAAATCCTTCAGGGCTGCATGGCACCTTCTCTGTAGCTGTGGCCTGGCTTTCATGCTTACCTTTTGACCCTTGAAGCTCATGGCCCTCTGCTGCATCCTTGTGCTCAGACACCCTACCCCGAGTCTGGCAGTCACTGTGTGTGTCCTGATGGGAGCCACATGGTTCCAGACTCTCTTCACATCTGACTTGTAGGTCACACAGAACTTGAGTGTTTCCTGAACTGAGCAGATTGGCCAGTGTTTACCAAAAGGAAGGCAGGATGGGAGTGAAGCAGGCGGTGCCTTTCTGCTCTGTCCCCGGAGCAGCCTCCCATGCAGTCAGGTAACACATGGGAGTGAGTGTGGAAACCAACTGCTAACAGGCACTTGTTTCTTTTAGTAACCTTGGAGGCAGTGTCATCAACAAAGAGGTCCTGGCTTTGCTTAAGGCTGGACGGTCCAGGGAAGAAATTACGATGCAGCATTTGGAGACCCCCCTTCAAGCTGAGATCATGGAGTCCACAGGTAAGTGACCAGGTCACATACACAGGCCTTGCCAAGAGCCACAGCTGGAAGTGATTAGTGTATGTACCAAAGTTGAGATAGCGGGGTGTATGTGAACAGTGGAGGACAGAGGACAATCTCAAATTGTCAGCTTCTGATAGTACAAGGAAGCCTAAGCTCCTGTCCTGAAAATGCCCTTATGAGGGTCATTCGCCCAGCCAGGCACAGCCATGGTCTCTGATGCCACAGACTGGCCTATCAGTCCCCAACCAAAGGTAGGATGGCTTCACCTGTTTCCTGCACAGAAAAGCCACAGTCCTGATGATTGTGCCCAGCCACATTCACCATGCTTCTGTGCCTAAAGCAGCCACAACTACTCAGCTTTTGGTACCTACTGCAGGCGGCACTCCTAGAGCTTCATGGGAAACCAGATCTTGGCCAGGTCTCAATTTGGGGGACACTGTAAGTCTCTAGTCTCCATGTAACTTTGAGTCTTGGTTTCAGACAGTAGCTTTGGATCCAGCCGTCTTGTGAAGGAAAACCTTATTGACTTCTTTGTCCCCTTCCTGCCATTGGAGTACCGCCATGTGCGGCTATGTGTCCGGGACGCCTTCCTTAGTCAGGACCTCCAGTACACAGAAGAGGCCCTGGATGAAATCGCCAAGATGATGACGTATGTCCCTGAGGAGGAGCGGCTTTTCTCCTCCCAGGGCTGCAAATCCATTTCCCAGAGAATCAACCTCTTCCTGGCTTGAAAGTGACTCATTGTGCTCACTGGATCTGCCAGGCACCCAGGTGTTCAGCACCACTGCTCCAGCTGCTGTGCAGAAGGCCGACCTGAAAACCACTTTGTGCCTTAATATTCTAGAATTCTTAGATATTCTAGAATGCAGGCCAGGAAGTCAGAAAGTCATCCGTGCCAAAGGGTCCCCAGAACTCCCCCTACAATCTGCTGGCACCACAGCTGTTCCCAGGCTGCAGAACTTGAGAATGAGTCTGTGGTCGCAGGATTCTTGGGCTACAGAACATGGAAGAATGGGAGATCTGTGGCTCAACGGAGTGTGCTCCACCCAGGTCTGTAGGCGTGGGCAGGCTTTCTGGAGGAAGAGGGTCAGCTTCTATGTGTGAGCAGAACAGCAAAGGGGCCTTAGGTAAAGGGAACAAAACCACATGCTTTCAAAACATGCCAATGATGGGGAGAACACACCTGTGATCCCAGCACTGAGTAGGCCAATACAGGAGAAAGCTCAAGAGGTCCACACTGCCTGGCGAGTGAGGCCAGCCAGGCTTGAAAAACAAAAGCCACAGGTGTGTAGCTAAGGCATGTTCTGTTCTTTAGACCGAAAACTTTTTTAAAAAATAAATTAGGGGCCTTGCTACAGAATGTACTATGTGTAGATTAAATTTTCTATTTTTCTAACATTGCTGGCCTCCTTTCTTATTGAGACCTAGTGATTGGGTACTCACCTGCTTTAGGTTAAAAAGTACTGAGTCCAGCCATACTGGGTACTTAGTACTCAAATAAATGAAGTAAAGGAGCATGGCTTGAAAGCTGGATCTCGAATAGCCAACAACGCCACAAAGTTCAAGAGTTTAGGAGCTCTGCTGCTAACCAGGGATGGAGCTCTAACAATTCAGATGTCATATAGCAAGACTACATGAAATGCCAAGTAAAAAGTAGATTTCTTGTTCAAGTCGGGTGTTGCGATGCCTATCATCCCTATTCAGGGGGAAGAGCAGGAAGACAGCTTGGGCTGCAACAAAGTCATGGGGACCCTGTCCCATCCAGGAGCCAGACACAAGTTTCTCCCCCACAGGCCAGGCCATGTTGACAGTGCTGAACAGGTCATACTAACCTAACAGAACTAGAATCCTGGAAATAGCTCATGATCACAAGGGCATAAAAGTGGAAATGCAGAGGAGGGGCTGCAGAAACTTCCAGAAACACTCCAGAACAACAGAGCAGTGGAGAGTTGGAAAATCCTGACTTCTTGAGACGAGACATGAGGAAAGCAGATCTGAGAAATGACGCCAATATACACATCTCAGAGTAGCAAGCACTGTGCCCACAACTGGCACACTAACAAACAGCGCAGTGGAAAAATCCTGAAAAATGAAATAGTGACGTTGGCAGCACACCTGTAATTCTAGCACTCAGAAAGCTGAGGCAGGAGGCTGCCAAGCTTCAGAAAACCTGGGCTGTCTAGTGAGTTTGAGACTGGCTGGGGCTATATAACAAAGACCTTGTCCTGATTTTTCTTGTCTTTTCAAGACAATGTCTTGTACAGCAAAAACTGGCCTTGAACTCAATATGTAATCCCACAATGACCTTGATTGTTTGGCCAACATCTTCCTAGTGCTGTAATTACAGGCATTTATTTAGTGCTGGGCTCAGACTCAGGATTCTTGCATATTTGGCAAGCACTTTGCTTATCCCCAGGCCCAAGACCCTGTTTCTTTTTTTTTTTTCTTTTTTTCGAGACAGGGTTTCTCTGTATCTTTGGAGCCTGTCCTGGAACTAGCTCTTGTAGACCAGGCTGGTCTCGAACTCACAGAGATCCACCTGCCTCTGCCTCCCGAGTGCTGGGATTAAAGGTGTGCGCCACCAATGCCCAGCTGAGATCCTGTTTCTAAATAAAGACATTGGACTGGATGCTAAAAACTAAAGCAAAACTAAGGATCAGTGAAAAGGCTGCTAGTTCTTCCTTTATTTTTGAAATATAAACATGGCCTTTACCAGCTAAGAAAAAGAGAAAGGGGTGGGGAAGGAAAATCAAATAATCCATAGAAATAAGGATACTACTACTGGTAACACAGAAACACAAAGGATTAAAAAAAAAACTTATGACTATACACCAACAAACTAGATTATGTAGAATAGACAAATTCCTCTATGTTAAGCCTACCAAGATTAAATCATGAGGAAATAAACAACCCAAGCAGACTTTGCTGAAACCTACCTTAGTAGACTTAAATCTACCTTGATAGAGTTAAAGTCTGAGAAGGGCATAGTGACATGTGCCTTTTAATCCAGAGTCAGCTGGATCTGAGTTCAAGGCCAGCCTGGTCTACAAAGCAAGTTCCAGGATAGCCAGAGCTATGTTGAGAAACCCATTCTCAAAACAAATAAATCTGGGTGTGGTAAAACAGTAGTAATCCCAGCACCAAGGAGACTGAGAAAAGAGGGTTAAGAGTTTAAGATTGGTTTTATTAAACAAACAACAAACACTAATACCAATTCTATTGAAACTACCCCCCAAATTGAAGGAATACTTTCAAACTCATTCCATAAGGTATTACCCTGATAGCAAAATCAGACAAGGATATAAAATAAAAACAATAAAACCCCACGCCAAACCCAAAAATCTATAGGCCAACATCCCTGCTGAACACAGATGCAAAAATCCTTAACAAAACCTATAACCTAAAACAACATCACAACAAAAAGAACACTTACTATGACCGAAAGGAATTCTTTACAGGGATACATGGATGGTTCAATCTCTGTAAATGATTAAATGTGATCTATCATATTAGCAGAATGAAAGGTACAAACTATGTGATCATTTTAACAGATGCAGAAAAAGCTCTTAATGTTTAAAAAAAAGCTCAAAAAATCTAGTATAAAAGCAACGTGGTGCATGCCTTTGATCCCAGCAGAGGTAGGCAGATCTCTGAGTTCAAGGCCAGCCTAGTCTACAAAATGAGTTCAGGACAGCCAGGGCTGTTAAACAAAGAAACCCAGTCTCAAAAACCCAAAACCAACACAAAACAACTGGTAAGAATGATGAGCACATCTGTTAATTCTAGCACTTATGGTATGGCAGGATGATTTAAAAAAGATCAGTACTGTTTGTATACATTAACAGCCAATTATCTGAAAAGGAAAATCAAAACGACAAACTTATTTACAATTATAATAAAATACTTAGGAATAAACATAACCAAGGAAGTAAAATAGCCCTACACTGAAAACTAAAAGAGCACTGATGAGAAAGACTGGAAACACTCATGATTATGAGCTAGAAGACTTAACAACATAAAATGTCCACAATGCCAACGTGATCTAGATTCAGTGAAATGCCCATCAAGACATCTTTGGTAGTCTGAATGTAATTGGCCCCCATATTTTCATTGGGAGTGGCACTGTTAGGTGGTGTGGCCTTGTTGGAGGAAGTGTGTCACTTTGGGGACAGTCTTTGAGGTTTCCTTTGCTTAAGATACGCCCAGTATCTCAGCCAACTTTCTGTTGCCTTAGTAGCACTGTCAGCTCCAGCACATCTGCCTGCTTGCCACCAATGCTCCCCATGATGATGATGGACTGACCACTGAAACTGTTAGCTGTCATCCCAATTAAATGTTTTCCTCTTTTTAAGAGTTGTTATGGTCATGGTGTCTCTTCACAACAATAGAAAACCTAAGATGACATTTTTCACACAAATAGGAAAATGATTTCAAAATTCTTATGAAACTACAAAATCCTTAAGTAGCCAAAGGAATTCAAACAAAAACGACACAGCTACATTGTATTACCCAACTTGAAAGTTATTACAAAGTATAGAACCAAAACATCATAGTACTGACAGAAACATATACCAATGAAACAAAATGCAGAGAAATATAATATATGCACTTCAAGCCAACAGACTTTTTACAATGGTATCAAGAAAGTGCAACAGAGGAAGGGTAGTCCCTGTAATAAATGGTTTTGGGTATGGTTTTACCACATACAAAACCAACTCAAAATGGGTTAAAGATTTACATGTAAAACCTGAAACTAGGAAACAAATATGTTTAAAGACCTCTGTACAGGCAATGGTTTTTTGGAAAAGACCCCAGTAGCAAAGCAGTAAAGTAGCAATAAATGACAAAGGGATTTCATCAAACTAAAAAGCCAAAAGGCCAAATAAACCATGAGGAAGAGACAACCTACACTGTTGACACTGAGTTATTCTCCATAATACAGAAGGACCTCAAAGAGCTCAACAAATAAGTCCATTAAAACTTTGAAGAAAAATCATAACAGATGCTCTTCAAAAGACAAACGGGCTGGAGAGATGGTTCAATGACAAAGAGTACTTGTTCAGTCCCCAGCACCCATGATGGCTCACTATTACCTGTAACTCCAGTCCCAGGGGATCCAACACTTTCTTCTGGGTCTATGGGAACCAGGCATGCATGTGATGCAGGCATACATGCAGACAAAACACTTATAGCACATAATCTTTTTTTTTTTTTTTTTTAAAAAAAAGAGAAGTCTTAGAAGAGAGACAAAAGCAACAGCAAAGTATTCATCCTATGGAACAGAGAAGTTAAATTGTGGTTGTATCATGTAGCTTTTCCTGATAAAGACGATATGAACAAACTTCTGTTCACCTCTGACAGGGCACAAGTGCTGAACCAGAGGGATGATTCCATCCAAGTTTACGCTGGTGAATCAATGAATTTAGGGGTGATGCACAGAAACTTGGGCGACTTTCAGGTGGCTACATCACCAGAAAGCCTATCCAAGCACGAGTATGACTCAGAAAACTACAGCCCTGGAGCTCTCTGTTCAACGTGTAAGCAACTCCATCAAACAGTCTCTCCCCTGTTTGCAGCAACTGTTGAGTGCTCAGGTAGCCTAGAGGAAGGGGCTTGTCAATCTTCTAATCTGCATGAGCTTCTGTCTTCCCTCCAGAGGAACCATGATTAACTCAGAGGACACACCTTACCCCAATCGGAATATTAAGACAACAACCCCTGGGGAGGCTACAGAAAGGGAGGACCTGTACACTACTGGGGAGAATGGAAACCAGCACAGCCACTATGAAAATGGTTATGCAAAGCATTAAATATAGCTTGGCACAAAGGTGCACATCTGTAACCCCAGCACTTGGAAGGCCGAGGTGTAGGATTCAAAGCTCAAGGTCAGCCTGGACTCAAAAGACCAAGAGCTAGAGATATATCTCAGTGGTATCTAGCATATGTGATCCCTCGCACTACAAAAAGGAGTAACAAAAAGCTTTAAAAAAATCTCAGCTAAAACAACAAAATTTGAGTTAAATATAAAATGTATAATCTGAAACTATGAAATTACCCTAAGAAAACAGAGGGAATCCTTTAGGATAGCAAAAGGTGAAAGAGAGAGGGAGCAGGGAGAGGCCTTTCAGTAGGTACCATAGGAGTTAATTTCTGTCTTGCGTAAGAGAGACATGGCTCATAAGTTAAGTACTGCTCTTTGAGGACCTGAATTTGGTTCCCATGTCCAACAGTTCACAACTGCCTATAACTACAACTCCAAGGGATCCAACAGCTTCTTCTGACCTCTTAGGGTACCAGCGCATACACACTTAAATAAAAATAAAACTTTTTAAAATAAAATCTGACTTTAGATATTTCAACTGGCTAGAAGGGTTTGAGTGTGGGCATGGTGGCACATACCTATAATTCCATCATTCAGATAGGATGATCAGGGTTCAAAGCCAGCCTGGTCTACACAGCAAGGATAAGTTAAGGTCAGTCAGGACAATGTAATGAGACTGTTTTCAAAATAAAAAAGAACTAGGAATAAATACGAAGTGATGTTTAACATAATTTCAACATTATACAGTGTATACAATGATTTAAAACATCACGATACCCCATAAGAATTTTATAGACATTAAGATTTTATTTAAAATACACTTTTCAACAGCTTTAAATACACTACAATGTATAACATTCCAGTGTACATGGAATTTGGGGAATGCTGAAAAATGAACACAAATCCCACTACAGGGAGTGAAGAGAAATGGAATCATGTCAGACAGACATCAGAGCTCGTGTTCAGGTCAGCACTGTGCAGAGGCATGAGATGGAAGCAGCCCAAGTCCATAGCAGATGATGGGGTCCTGGACATGGATGCACACACAGAGAGGAGAGTACTGGAGCATGAAAAACAGTGACCTGGATGAATGTGGAAGACGTGATACTCGGAATAAGTCAGGGTCAACGCTGTCTGACTCCACTTGTGCTGTGTCATGCGGAGATGGACTACTAATGCCTGGGGGACAGGAGGGCTGACAGTGAAACACCACTGCTTCTATACATGCGCACGCTGCAGTAACCAAATCAGGTATTTAGAGTATCCATGGCCAGATTTCATCATGAATCTTCACTGTTAGCTCTTCTGAAACACTCTGCAGTCAAACACCACGACCGAGTTCTTACCTGACTTTGTCATGATAGCCACTGACCACACTGTCCTTGATGAATGTGTACAAACGTGTCAAAAAGGTATTGGGACCTGGGAATGTGGGTCAGTTGTTAAGAGTGCTTATCATGTATGAAGTTCTGGGTTCAACTGCCAGCACCCATATGAAAAGTGTGGTGGCCATATGACAGCAACTCCAGCAGGGAGGAATCTAAGTTCATCTTTGGTTGCATGGCAAGTTTGAGGCCACCTTGGGAAGGATACATGCCTGTCTTGTAAGCATGAAAAAATAAAGAGGTAAATAATTTTGAGTAAAAACACTCTCTTTGAGGATCTATACTTACTCTGTTAATACATGTCTCAGACAATCTAAGAATTTAATTTGCAGTTGTGTTCAGAATGGATTTTCAGAGAATCAAGTCTCTGTGTAGTCCATACACATTAGACACATAACCACACATTACCTACCTGATGGAAGGTGCTGTACATATAAAACACTCATCACAGGATGAGGATCCGTATCACAGCCCACTCCAGGAAGGATGTATTAGAGGGATGCTCACTAATTATCTGCTAGACTTCATGGTCATCTACTGTACGCCTATAAAGATCTGCTTAGCTTCCCTCTCAATTAAAATCCTGGGAGAAATACTCCAACTCAAGCCCACTTTGCCGATAAAATATTTCAACCTTTATTTAAAACAAAACACAACTTGCAAACCATGTGAGATACGACAGGAAGCAGTCCCTGCCAAGGGCATCATTTATTTACATCAAGTTTAACACTGTTAGCAGTTCACAGTCAGACAACAGAGTGAGAGAATTAAATTAGAAAAACAATCGAAAATATATTACAGTAACAATTAAGAACAAATACTTGACAACAGTGGTAGTGTGACCCATGACTGACATGTTTTAGCTAAATCCCACATGGTCTCACTGGGCACTGTATCCCCTTAGCAATGCACACAGTGTCCACTGTGGGCATCGCCCTCTGTGCACCACCCAGGCCTGCAGTGTAACCTTTGGTATAAACATTAGGGTTTTAAAGAATCTGAATTAGCAAATTTTAGAACAAAATTCTATCAACCACCATAAAATGTTCAAATTTACTTTTAGCAAGCAAGCACAAAATTGGGGTTTCTCCACTGATAGTCACTACAGAATCTGATTGTGAGGGAGAGAAAGTGCAGGGTTAAAGGAAGGCTTTCAGAGTGCAGTGTGCTCAGGGAGCTGATCAGGGCAGCACGCTCACCACTCTACTGCTTCTGCCCTCAGAGAGAGGGAAGCAGGAGCTGTGTGGACAGTACATGCCCTTCTCTTTAGTTTCTGAATACTCATTTTCCTGAAGGTCATTTCTTCAGGACTCAGCAAAGGCTTCTCATGATGGAGTGTAAGTGGTATAGTGGAAGCTGGCCGTCAGATGAAGAATGCTGTTCATGTGGCCCTGACCATCAGCATTCTTGCCACTCATAATACAGACAGCATGGGTCTTAAGAACACCAAGCATAATGTAGGGAACTAAGGACCCTGGAGCACTGAAGCCCTGATTCAATAAAGAACTTACAACTGATGAAAATTAAGAACCTATGAATGTGAAATTTTTATTAAGTCCCACTCGCCACTAAATTGTATGGTCCCTAAAAACAAGATTTTCAACTCCTATTCAGGGCCACAGAAACAAGGCAAGCAAGTTCCACCTACAAAACTCTCTGTATCTCCTTTTACTAACTTGTTGGCATTTGACAATGCCTCCCCTATGTCCTAAAGGATTAGGGCTCGTACCCTGGGAAGAGCAGAGGACCCACAGAACAGCTCCATTCTTCCCTGAAGATGTTATCGTCTGAAGGTAAGTGGCCATACTTTCCCTTAGTTGGGGCAGGTTTGCAGGCCTACTCAGTGTACCACCTGTCCTCTCTGGCTAATCAAGTTCCACTACTGTGTTCAGGTTTTGCAGCACCAGGGAAATAGAGAATATTATTATCTAGGAGGGGTAAACAGTCTGACTTACAGGTATGCATGGAGCAAGGAGGTGTGTGTTGAGGGTGGGTCTAGAAGGAGCCTCCTTCCCTCAGCTCATCACAGGACTGAAAAGGAGAGGCAGTAATTTGCCAGCTGGCATTTTGACTGGGGAGGACGGATCTTCTAAACTGACAAGGACTTTGAGTCCTGGTGAAGTTTGTTTTAAGATCTAATACACCAACTCAGCAGTAAAGTATTTCTCCCAGCAATACTCAGGAACCCATCTTTGAAGGCACAAACCTCTGAGAATGATCTCTGCCACTCTGTCAGCTTCTAATCAAGATAAATTGCCCCAGATCTTATCCAGGGAACAGCAAATGGTCTCCTGGGTCATGTGGGGAGCTAGCCCAAAACGAAAGAGTTATCATGGAACACAGAGTCAAGACGGACACGCACACATGGCATGGAAATCAGCAGCCTTACAAGACAAGCTGGAGACAACAATCAGCTGCCAATGCCCTTGAGCAGGCTGAGCCAAGCCAGCTCCTCAGTAGCAGGATCACAGGCAACAGCACTGAAGTTGGGGCACTGTGCTGTGCTGACTAGTGCAGGTGATGGCAACCAGTACTCCAAGCACTACTAACCAAAAATGGAACTCTATGCACGAGACATTAGGAGTGAGCCAAATTTTAGAAGCATCCCGAGGCATCGCCCCTCTACCTGGGAGGCGATCCTAGCAGCATGGGAGCCATGGGCACCCTTGGGCTACCTTGGCCAGTCTGTGCACAGATCCCCTTGGAACTGACTTGCTCTAGGCTCCTACATGCCTACAAAACTCAAACAGGAATTTTCAAAGACCTGGACTGCTACCTGACGAAGCTAAGGCAGCTGACAATGGATATAACAGTTACTGGCCACAGCAGATGTTGAGGGTGTAAAGATGGATCCCAGATCCTAGTGAAGTAAGTTAATGCATGCAAGATCACTAAGAACAGAAATAAGGACTCTGTCAACCCAACACTGACTCCCCCGAAGACACAGCCTAGATAGACTAGCAAAGACAGACAAATATGAGGCGGTCAGAACAGAGCGCACGCAGCTAGATGTAAGTCACCTCCACATGATCTACTACAAATACAGGGAGGTTAGAACATAGAGTGCAGCTAGATGTAAGCTGCCTGCCTCCACATGATTTACCTGCATATACGATTATCTAATAGGTGAGGTAAGCTCAGCTACTTTTTTAAAGGAGAGATGATCAATGTCAATGTCATTTATAACTGGTAGAGAAATTCTAGAAATTCTCTACCTCCCCCCGCCGAAACTGTCAACATGAACAGGAAATGAATCTGCTCTCACCATAGCAAGGACATAGAGAGCTGAGCGTATACCAGATGACTGCTCAAAAGAAAGAGGGCCTTGATCTTCCAATCCAGGCCCAGACAAGATGCTGGGCTCCAGAGGGACTAACCTCCCCCTCCTCTTGAGTCTTATTCTGTAGCCCGGTTGATCTGGAACTGGAGATTCTCTTGCCTCAGCTTCTTCACTGCTAGGATTACATGCCACTACTTTACTAGTTCTTAACGATGACAACAAAACCAAAAAATGGTCCCCAATGTGCTGAAGTTCCCAGCTCTGAACTATTAGCAGTTTCATATGTAATTCTGTAGCAAACTCCAGAGGTGATTCTCTAGCTGCAGGTCCAGGTCAGGCCATCCTCTACAGATATTCATAATCCAGTTTTATAGTTGGATTACATTGACTTCTCAAGATGCTTTCCCACTATGCCACAGTCATTAAAATGACACAATAGATTTCTTTTTGAACAAAAAGGAATGTAGGACTGGTTTTGTTCTTTTTTGTTTTGAAACAACTCAGGCTGGATATTTTTAACTATGAAGTGCAGATTTCTGTGTGGCTGAGGTCTAGAAGAACAGGGCTATGTTGGCTTCATAACCAAATTCTACTAAAGGCTTGTTTGGCTACACTGTTACCCTTACACCCAAGCTCTTCCTGGCCAGGGCCCACTAGAGCCTGTGCTTTACAAGTGTGCAGCACCATGGATACTGATTGTCTAGCTGAGCACCTCACAAGGCAGCAGGTGCGGTGGAGAAACACCAATGTCAGGACTCCTGAATTCCCCCCTCAGCTCTGCCACTAACTGCTCGAAGATAATGGACTAGTGACAACCATCCTCTCCAGTTCCTTCTTCTGCAAAGGACACAGAGAGTGTTCTGTTCAGTCAGTGGTGTTTGAAACCTGGAGAAGTTCTTGGGAAACATACTAACTACTCTCTCAGCCCACCAGGAATTCTAATGTAGAGTGGGACGAGTTCATCAGGTTCCCTTTAAAAACCTCTACAGGACTATTGCGTGCTCCTGGGTTAGGAGTGAACACTAGCAGTTAACATTCATGGAGTGCTCAGTGTGCACTGGACACCTGAGCTACCTAGTCTACAAACATCACCTCACACTACTGACGTTGCTGGCTCCCCCAAACTCAAAACCCCAGTCTCCATTATGACAAGAAACAGTTTAACAAGTCAGTTGTCAACTAAGTGTTAGAACATTTCTAACTGAAACCTGACAATGCTGCCGGAAACTAGTCTCCACTATGATGACCTTACAGAGGTCATCCTGAAATGACCCAATCAGTTTCTCCCTAGAGAGATGTGGTTTGGAGTACCATGTCCAATTCAGTTCAGTTCACTACAAAACACATCTTTTAAGAAAAGCCCATTTTAAGGTTTCTCTCCCTGAACATAATGATAGGAAACACCTGAAAATGTGAGATATAATTGTAGCCAAAGCTTAAAAAAAGCCTCCTGTAAGAATAATTAGGATATATTCACTACAAAATGCTGCATGTGAAAGTGGGAACCCGAATGAAACCACAAGACTTGTGCATAAAGGAATGAAGCTGTGGCAAGACATGTATAGATCAAATGACTTTAGGACCTGCCATCTGCTCTGTTTTCAGGCTACATAAAGTTAAGTAACATTTTTAATTTCTAAAAGCAGTTTTCTCTGCTTTAGATTCAAACCTTCAAATCTGCTGTTTTAAAGCTGGTCCCTTGCAGGTATATAAAAGGAAAAACCTAAATCATTCTTTCACAGCAAGTTGACAGTGCCTCTGTGATCTGAGGCCTAGTCCCTGAAAGCTATACAGTTCATGCATCACGGGGCGTGTGCTACAACAGTCAATGCTACTCATGGCAGTGCCAAGAAAAAGTCAGTTCAGCTCGTGGACTCAGTGATGACCCACTCTGAGCAGGACAGAATCGATGCTGCCCTCAGCGAGACTGGGCCTTGACTCAGCCCCTCAGACTGAGAAGAGCAGGGAGCTGAGATACTCAGTAGTGTTTCTACAAGCCTGTTTTCAGAATTCTGAAGGGAAAACCAGCCATCCAACAAACAAACAAACAAAACAAGACCCAAACCTGAAAACAACTATCTTTTATGACATCCCATTATGGCAGGGATAAACTTTAAAAGCAGCATTAATAACAGCCTCAAATTTTAGCTTTCTCCTCCCCATCTACATGAGGCCAACTGCTAAAACAGATTCAAGTATACGGGTGCAACAATTGTGGGGAGTGGTGAAGAAGGAGGTGGGAAAATTCTCTTCCAAGTACTACAAGGGCATTAATCTGATCCCTAGCTGCCTAGACTGCAGCCGTGGGAACACACTGACACCTGTAGGAGCTGTCTCCTCCATTCCAGACCCCCTCTTACCCTGAGCCTTCTCTGGAGCAGCAGTGATAAGTATCCAAATATCCTTTCTAATGAAAACTAAATTTCTTCCTTGGTCAAGGATGCCAAATGCAACCTGAAATAGTTTCCCTTTAGGATTCTGGCCCGATTACTGTAAGCATAGCAGTTCTAAAGTTTCTCATTTGGGAATCAGCGGAGAGAATGAAAAGCGACCCAATGTACCAACACTAAGTAAAGAGCTCTCCAGAGAGGCTCTCAAAGGGAGCTGCATATTAGTCTTCAAAACACTCTTGAGAATCTGGGCTACTGCCTTCAATTAATAGATCCAAAGATGGGGCGGCGACCTGACAGTGGATCGATGACAAGTCAGGAAAAAAACACTGATTAGTGCTGATTTCCCATCTTTCTACATTAATACTCTTTTGAGAGAAGAAAAAAAAGATATTTTGTATTGGGTTCTCTTTGGGGAATGATTGGGGTGTTCACAAAGTTAAAAATAAAAAACAAAACTGGAATTAGACCCAGCACCAAAACATCAACAATATGTTGACTACTAAGTTTTTAATCCATGTTACCCTATTAGTTCCATAACTGTAATTTAAGGACAGAAAATGCCTATTTTTCAAAGGCAAAACCTATTTGCAGGTTAAACCCTTAGGTTTCTAAGTTTAATTGGTGCTCCCTGAAAATAACCCACTCCTATAATGCACTCTTAAAATAGAGGTGAAAGAACAAAATAAATAAACTATATTCCCAACACAAATTCCATCAAGTGCGACGAGGGGGTGGTGGTGTGCTATGTGAGCAGAGAAAGAGCATGGAAGACTGCGGAGGCCAGCCTTAGTGAAGAGGCCTTCTCCACTGTCCACCGGATTAGTGCAGGGTGTCAGGGGCACGGAAAGGTACGAGTAACCACGGGATCCAGCAAGGTTCTCTTCTCAGCCTCAGGCCTCTGGGCCCAGCCAGCATCAAAAAGGTACTGTAACTCCTTGGTATTTTAATTGAAAAAAGAACATATATAGCTGCTCAAGTGGCCATTTTGTCAGTATTCAGGAGCATAGAAGGTCTCCTCTATGAGAACCTGTAATGACCACTATTTTTGACACTGATGCTGGGTAATGCCCTGAATGCTGCCAGAAATAAGGAAAGACAGCCTGCCCAGCAAGGGACAGAGGAGAACCACTAAGCCCCTCCTCCCCCCATGTCCGTGGTTTACAGATAGCCACCAAGAAGCAGCAAATGGATACTGGTCCATTAGGAAGTAACATGCTAGAAGAGTGGGAGGGGTGTCAATCTGCCTAAATGTCCCTCAAATTCTGTACTTCTTGTACCAAATAATACACCCACGATAAACAGGGCAAAAGCAGACAGAGAGGGCCACGTTTCCCAGCTGAGTATTCTAGCAATCTAATTTGCAGTTCTTGCTACAGCAGCAATGACTCATGGGAGCCACTTCTGATAGCCTTGAGTGAAAACACCTGCTACATCCCTCACTTTGCTTTCTCCTGTTCCTGAATTTGCATGAATCACCCCAGGACACGCCAGGTCAAGGCCCGTTTCATGATACAGAACAACTGACAGCAGCCCAATGGAGCGCACAGGCTATTCCGGCTAGGGAGGGGCTGCACTTTTGTGTATGACATGCTCCCTTACTTTCCAGCGCAGGTTCCAACTCTGTCCACACTGCCCTGCTCCACCAAACTGACTTATCTATTTATGTGACTTCCTTTTTGCTATTATGAGATGAACCTGTAAACGTGAGAATTCAGGGATCTGAGGTACTTCACATAAACACACTCAAGTATCAGTCTGTCACTTTTTAAAAACAAGAACACAGGAAAACGAGTCCCCTTCCCTCTCCCCTCAGATATGTGTGCATTTCCCACTAGGCTGACAATGGCTACCTCTGCACCACATCACTAATTTCCTGTACACATGACAATAAGTTATTAAGGACAGGGTTTGTCCCAGGCACACCAGCAGCTGTGGAAGACACCTGCAGCTCCTGTAGGCTAAGTTCCAGTTTGCTCACAGCCTCTCGGAAGGCAAATTTGTTGCGAGTCTGAGGGATGCAGTCCACGTACCCTGAGCAGTAGTCAAGCAGCTGGTGCCCAGTGTCCACCAGTTGGCTATTGGGCACAGGTTCCGTGATTGCACTGGACAGTAGGTCGGCACACTCCAGCAGGGCCTCTTTGCTGATTTTGTCAGCTGAGATTTTCTCCGCTGCCTGTTTGGTTTTTCTCAGGGCCACCTTAGTACCTGCTGTGCCATTGGCCATTTTGGCTGGCGAGATGGAAGATGTGGGCAAAGGCACTTGAGGCGGAGGCATCACTGGCCTCCCAGGTTTCCCACTACTGGGCACGGGCCCTGGAGCTGCCTTTTTTCCTCCCTCCTGGGTTTCTGGAGTGGGCTGTCCTGCAGGTGGGGCAGCTGGCTCTTCCTCTGGGTCTGAGCATGTGGATGGATGCTGCAGTAGTCTCATCACTGGTGGTGGGGGTGGGGCACACTTTGGTTTTACCCGTCGGGGTCGGTCCTTGTCTCCAGAGGATGTGACCTGATGCTCAGATAAGAGCTTGAATTTATTCCCCTGAGAGTCTGTGCCAATGAGCTGCACATCAGCTGGAGTGTGTTTCAGAGTGGGTGATATAAGGACTGGCACTTTGTGGTTGTGGGTGGTTGGAAGGACAGCTACAGCCTTGGCTGGAGAAGACCAGCCTGGCTGCTCTCCATCCTCTGGGACTCCAGCGACTCCAAGTCGCGTCCCACCATTTCTTTCCTTGCCTTTGGGGGCAGCTGCCACTCCAGCCACCCCTACCCCTGGAGAGTCACTCTCTGTGATGGCTGGATCAGGGGCTCTCAGGGGAAGAGCTGTGGCTCCTCTGGGCAATAGTTTGGCTTTTGGTCTCTCCCTGGCTGGAGCGGCACCTTCCTCAGATTTTTTTGGAAGCATGTCATTAGCCCTGTCCACATTCTCTTCTTGCTGAGAAGAGGTGGACACTGTCCTTTCCAGCTGGAGTTTGGACCTCTGGCAGTTCCTGGGAAGGGTCATTGCCATCCTATCCTGCTCTGGAAGCCCTGAGGACATGGAAGATGTAGAGTTTGACCTTGGAAAAGGCTTGGAAGTGTCATCACTGGCTGTGGGTTTACCTGCTCGTAAGCCCAGTGTCTTTTTGATTAAGCGAGGTGTAAAAAAGCCTGTGATGCCAGACCACCCACCCCCAGCAGTGCCACTGCCCCCACCCCCACCACTGTCATCATTACAGAGGTTCCTCTGTGCAAAGCTCCCCCCATAGCACTTGGTTGGCACCAGATTCGACTCTTGCTGGCTGGGAGTGAAAGAGAACCCATCAGCATGCTGTAGAGAAGCAACAGATGAGAAGTTACCCGTGAGTTCATATTTCTTGTGTGGCTGGTTTTCCATTTCGCGAAAGGAGCTGCTGCGCTTAGGGGGCGTGGGAGCATTTCTCTTTTTCATGAAGGAGCTGAAGAAGCCCCCCTTCCTATCCCTGGTGAAGCATGTCTCTTTGGCATCTTCTAAGAGGCTGCTAGGTGACTTATCTCTTTGTTTTCGAGGCAGAGCTGGGGACCCACTGGAGGCCTGTGCACTTCTAATGAACCCTGCTGAGAAATGGCCAATCAATAACAGGAAAGACAAAAGGTGAGCCAGTAAACATGATTAAATTAGAAAAGTTCTATATGCATTTAAATGTCAGATGTTGGCATTACATAGGAAATTAATAAATACATCATCAGTTTCAGTGACTAGTGTCCAATTGTGATGTGGATATTAAAAGTGACACTTGCTGTTCATTCTGTATTCATCCCTTCTCTACAATACAGATGTACTTGTCATCACCTATCTGCTCTGGGAGCCAGGGGCTGAGAAAACAGAGCTGGTAGCAGCTCTGTTGAATGGACAGGGCTGCCCATACTGGCAGGGCAGGGCCATGGCCCATCATAATCCCTAGTTCTTCAGGCATGCACTTTCTGTTCTGACCCCTCCTACCTGGTGCTGAGCTGGAGGCCAGGCTCTCAGAGGCATCAAGGGCCCCATCTAAGTTCTCTTTGTTCTCCCCGTGCTTCTTCAGAGTCCGAGTCTTGGAAGGAAGTAGAGGTAATCGAGGCAGGTATGGAACTACAGATGATGAGGAAGCAGCTCTCCCAAGCTCCTCAGCTACCTCTATAAGAAAGACAAGGTCTGGTTTGTTTTTTGTTTTTTAAAAAAAAGGCAATCTTAAGATGAAGAACAAGGCAGACAATTGGAAAAAAGAAAAAAGGAGACCAGAATACTGAAGTACATAAATGCAGCAGGGCGAACAGACTGTGCTACAGTCCTAGCTGCTCAGAAGGCTGAGGCTAGGGATTCATCAGCCTAGAAATATGGCATCAGCCTGGGCAAAAGGACAAGATGTCATCTTGAAAATAAGGAAAATAAATTATACAAAACATATAAATGAAACCAGAGCATATAATCTCCTGAGTGCATAAGAGCCTGTACATATGGAAGACAGAGGCCAATGTCAGGTGCCTTCCTTCCCCAGTTGCTTTCCACCTTACTACTTGTGACAGGGTCTCTCCCCAGTCTACTTCACTGTTTCAGCTAGACTGACTGGCCAACAAGCCAGTTATCTTCCCATTTCCATCTCCCACAGGTGTGTACTGTCATGCCCAGCTTTGCATGTGGATGCTGGGGATCTGAATTCTGGTACCCTGACCCAAATGCCAAACACTTTACTAACTGAACTACCTCCCAGTCCCACGTATACTCTCATGTACAATTTCTTTTACTCAACATTATTTCTACAGATTTACATGTTACTGCATATGGTGGGATATCTTTCACACTGTATAGTAGTATTCTGAAGTGTAATAAAATCAAAATTCATTTGTTCTTCTACTGATGGTTAGTTAGGATCTTTCCAATTTTATCAACTATGAATACGTTGCTAGGAACAACCTGATATGTTTGTTGGTTCACAAGGCCATGAACATCTAACTGATATAAACGGACAAGTCATGGGGTGCACATTCACTGTTCTTATATCAGGTTCTGACCAATGTAACAGTCATAACAATTTACACCCACATTGCCAGTGTGTGTTCTGGTTACCTATTCAGCATGCCTGCAAGAATTGGATGCTGTTTCTCTATAGTGTATGTAACTTTAATTTTGCTCATTCTGGTAAGCATGTCATGGGAATCTCATAGTTCAATCTGTACTTCCTGTGGCAAGTGATGTTGCTCATAGCTTCACATGCTTATTGGGCTCAGTGGGTATTTGGAGAGCCTCACTAAGTGCTGTTCAGATGCTGAATAAAAGAAACACATGTCCAAGCTGGGCGGTGGTGGTGCACGCCTTTAATCCCAGCACTCGGGAGGCAGAGACAGGCGGATCTTTGTGAGTTCGAGGCCAGCCTGGTCTACAAGAGCTAGTTCCAGGACAGGCTCCAAAGCCACAGAGAAACCCCGTCTCAAACAAACAAACAAACAAAAACAAACAAAAAAAGAAACACATGTCCATTAGGTTGTACTTTTTACTAAAAAGTAGAGTAATATCCCCTCCCCCCTTCTCTCTCTCTCTCTCTCTCTACACACACACACACACACACACACACACACACACACACACACACACACAACAGGAAAAACAA
This sequence comes from Dicrostonyx torquatus, assembly GCA_028555095.1. NCBI lineage: Eukaryota > Metazoa > Chordata > Mammalia > Rodentia > Cricetidae > Dicrostonyx > Dicrostonyx torquatus. The sequence goes on from JAQHUG010000035.1 coordinate 3,684,714, forward strand.
AAACCTGATTCTTTTGAGCTGGGGATACCACCCAGGTGGTAGAGTGGCTGTCTAACATGTATGAAACTTTGGGTTTAAGCCCAAGTACCCAAATTAAAAAACAAAAAACCTAATAAACAACCCCCCATACAAAATTTGATTATCAAAATAGTGTTCACTCTGTTGGTCACCCTTGGCTGCCAACTAATGAGTTTTGTGTTTCGTTTTTTAAATATTTATTTGTTTGCTTATGTCTTATGTATGTAGTGTTCTGCCTCCATGTATGCCCACAGGCCAGAAGAGGGCACCAGATTTAAAATGGTTGGGAGGCACCAGGTGGTTGCTAGGAATTGAACTAAGGTCTTCTGGAAGAGCAACCTCTGAGCCATCTCTTTAGCCCTAAAATGTGCTTTGTTTTTGGAACAGGGTCTCACTATGTAGCCCTGGCTGGTCTTGAACTCACAGAGATCCACTTGCCTCTGCCTCCCAAGTGCTAGGATTAAAGGCGTGCACCACCACTGCCCGGCTGAGCTTTATGGCTTTTACTGACTGAGGCAAAAACATACTCTTTATTCCTAAACAAAAATGAAACAGAATCAATTAAATTGAAAAAATTTGCTACCACTTAATAAATTGATTTGGTGTGTGTGTGTGTGTGTACCTGTTTCCTCTTTCTTTTCTTACCTCATGTGACAAACCACTAGAGGAAGACAAAATTCAACTCTCTTAATTTCTTCTACTATATTAAAACTTGAAATTACAAGATCAATTCTATGTGATTATAAAGGGAAGGAAAAGTTTGTACAAAATTTCAGAACTGTATCACATTGTCTAATAGACAGATGAAACTAAAAATTCCGTAATCTTAGCTCTCCAAGAACAGGGTCTCACTCCATACCACAAAAGGGCAGGCTAATAACTTTATTAGTCTCATGCTGTAGCTCAGGCTAGCCTTGAACTTGAGAGTTTCCAGCCTCAGCCTCTTGAGTGCTGAAATAACTGGTGTGCCACACATTGCTTACTGCTTGACTTCTTCAGGTATGAGTACTACATATACAAAAGCAAGCAACTTCCTGCAAGTGCCCATATACTTCTTATATGTGTCCATACACCATTTCTTGAGTAAGGACAAGTTTATCTCTATTGATAGCCTAAAATATTTAAGGATATAAGTTTTTAGTTATGTGGTTATACCATCAACAGTTCACTCAATGCTTAGGTTGTTCCTATTTTTTCAGTATTTAAGCTATAGTCAGATGCCACATCTGCCTATAGATAAATCTAGGTTATAATCTATATAGTTCTAAAAATGGAATTTCATGATATTGATTGGGGGGGCTGGGTCTTGCCTTAGATGTGGTTTAGCATTAGAATATATTTATTTTTAAAGATTTATTTCAATTATGTACATATGTGTGGGAATACATACATGAGTGCAGGTGCCCACAGAGGCCAGAAGAGGGCACTGGAGTCTCTAAAACAGAGGTTCTCAACCTTCCTAATGCCATGACCCTTTAATACAGTTCCTCATGTTGTGGTGACCCCAACCATAAAATTATTTCCATTTGCTACTTCATAACTTTAATTTTGTTACTGTTATGAATCATAACATAAATATCTGATATGTGACCCCTGTGAAAGGGTTGTTCAACAACCCCAAGAGGTTGCAATGGGTGCTCTAAAGCCAAAGTTACAGATACTTGTGAGTCACCCAGAGTGGATGCTGAAAAGTAAATTCTGGTTCTGGCCCTCTGCAAGAGCACTAAGTGTCCTGACTGCCGAGCTACCTTCCCAGCCCCTAGAATATTTTCACACTTATTTTTTAATCTCCTTTATACTGTGTTAAGAACTACTGAAGTTACTGATTTTCTTTGTAGAGACTGAGTATGAAATATGATATAAAAAAACTCCAGAACTCCTAGACAGTGGTGGCATACACCTTTAATCCCAGTATACGGGAGGCCGAGAGACAGGCAGATCTCTTAGTTTGAGGCCAGTCCTGTATACAGAGTAAATTCCATGACACTCAGGGATACACAATGAAACCCTGTCTCAACAACCAAATAAAAAAAAAAAAAAGAAAGAAAAATGAAAAACACAGAGCTAAAAAGGTATAAAAAAGCAGAATAATAAAGGTCAAAAGTCAACTTTATACAGTTAAAAACTATAGTAGCTGCCCATTTTGAATGACCATCACTACCCTGCTACTGGCCACCAGTAGTCAATCCCCCAGCCCCAAGACTTACCTTCCGAGATGCTGGAGTCATGAAACATTGTTTCAAAAGCTTGATGGGTTTCAGCAAAAGAGGGCCTGTCAGCAGGGCTCCACTTCCAGCCTGTAACAGAAGAGAGCTTACAGCCTCCTTGACAACGTCATGCCCAGAAGTAGACCAGCAATGGGGTCCACACACCATGGTGTGTGCCTATCAAGAGTACTGCATATGTAGGTGAACCGTGGGATGTCTGGCTACTTCCTGGTTCTAGCCTTAGAGTACTAGTGCCCACTCCTTGGTGGTGGCCCCCATTCCTACTACTTTCACAAAAATGAGGAAAAGGTGGGGAGGATGTTTAGAAAATCTCAAGTTTTCTACTGTTAGAAAAGCAAACTAAGGGGCTAGTAAGATGGCTCAGTGGTATAAGTGCTCACCAAGTCTGACAACCTGAGTTCAATCCCTGGGTTCACATTGTGGAAAGAGAGAATTTATACAGACTCCCACACTAATACTGCAGCACATCCCATAAATAAATAATAATAAATAATTTTAAAAAAACTGGCTAGACATGGTAGTACACACCTTTAATCCCAACACTGAGGAGGCAGAGACAGGCAGATCTCTATGAGATCAAGGCCAGTCTGCTGGACACAGTGAGTTCCAGGCCAGAATGGGCTTAATGATGAGATACTGTCTTAAAAAATCAAAAACCAACCAAACAACAGCAACAAAACACACCCAGGTTCCTAAAAATTGAGTGTGTAAATCCAGAAGTTTAACAAGATTACAGAGTTCACACTTGATAAAGTGTAGCATGAGCCGCAAATGCTCAATGAGAAAATAATGCAGTAGCGCGTAAACACAAGCACACTCTTGTATACTACTCAGTTCCTACATTTGCATCCTCAAGTAGTCTGATGCTTTTGTTCACATTCATAAGAGATTACTCTTTCTGTTTTTTATGTGTCTGGAAAATGCATGAGAGTGTGCACTTAGAGGCCCACATGTAAGGCTTGTGGAAGCCAGAAAAAAAAAAATGCAGGATGTCTTTATCTACAGTTCTTTGCTTTAGTGCATTGACATAGGGTCTCTCACTGAACCAGAAGCTTGCCACTTCAGCTAAGTATGCTTGTTGGCCAGTAAGTGAGCTCCTGGGACCTCTTGAGATCCCTGATGCTGGGGTTACAGACATTTGCAGCGGAGACAGGCTTTTCACATGAGTACTAGGGATTTGAACTCAAGTCCTCATGCGTGCAGAGCAAGCGCTATTACACACTGAGCCACCTCCCAGCCCATTACAGGTTACTTTAACAATCACAGTCTTAAATAACCATTCACATTTAGCTGAAAGCAGCCATCCTCCTAATATTTTATGCAAACTCAACTTCTCACTGCCTTATTAAATATACAGAAATTGGCTCTGTATATGGGCCACAGACAGTTTATTGTGGAATCTTGGGATTCCAGTAAGACTCAATGGTACATCATGCATTGTGCCAACTGGTCCTGTCAATGACAAGCTCTTTAACTGTTAATGAGACTAGATCCAGTCTCATTAACTCATTAAGACTGAGAGCAAAAATGGTGCAGATTTCATTAACCTCCCTGTTGCCGGTTCTTTTTCAAAGCTCAAATATGCAAAACACTTACATGCTCTCATAAGTTCATATACTTTAGGGGGGCATCCCTCAGGCTGTTCCATTCGATATCCTTTTTCCAGTAGGTCATAGACTTGAGATAGGTCAATACCTGGGTATGGTGACATCCCATACGTAGCAATTTCCCACAACAGTACTCCAAAAGCTGTGTAAAGGGATTAAAAAAAATATTTTTATTGGTCCCAATTCCAAATTTCTATACTAATTTGGTCTACTAAGTCTCTCTAGTTAGTCATTCTACTTCTCAGGGCAGTAGAAATTAGATCCAGGATAAGGACAAATTCTAAATGAAACATTTTCAGACCGTCCTTACATAGAGCATTCCCTATGACAGAATTCTGGAAATAAGCAGAAGCTCACAGGAAAAGCAGGAAGCTTTAGAGAGGAAGGACTGGTACAGATCCAGTGCAGTGTGAGGTCTGGACTGGACCCTCTTTCAAGGCATAGGGGTTTTGGTTTTGTCTTTTCCCCCTAAAAACAGGCTCTCACACAGTTCAGGCTGACCTAGAACTTACTATTACAGAGAGCACAGGCTGGCCTAGAACTTACCATATAGAGTAGTGCAGGCTGGCCTAGAACTTACTAT
>JAQHUG010000035.1:3712363-3738393 GCA_028555095.1 Dicrostonyx torquatus
GCAGGCGGATCTTTGTGAGTTCGAGACCAGCCTGGTCTACAAGAGCTAGTTCCAGGACAGGCTCCAAAGCCACAGAGAAACACTGTCTCAAAAAACCAAAAACAAAAAGCAAAAACAAAAACAAAAACATTGTTCTACTTTGATTGTATATGTCTAAGAAGCTAGTAATTTTTAATACCTCTTTTAAAAATTATTTTAGTTGGATATATTATTTGGCAGTTTTCAATTAAGCTTAAGTTTTTCAATCAGGATATATACATCTAACATCATTTTACATATTATTCATGTTCTTTCATTAAGTATTTGTTAAAAGTCTAGTTTGCTGAGTATGGTGGTACATGCCTTTATTCTCAGCTCTCAGGAAGCAGAAGCAGGCTAACCTTTGTGAGTTTGAGACCAGTCTAGTCTACATAGCAAGTTCCAGGTCAGCTATTAAGACAGTGATACCCTATCTCAAACAAAAAAAGGCTGAGCATAGTGGCACACACCCACACCTTAACTCCCAGCATTACAGAGGCTGGAAGATCTCTCAGAGTTCCAGGCCAGCCAGAGTTACATTGTGAGATACTGCCCCCCAAAACCAAACCAAGCAAACAAATGAAAGAGTATAGTATAAAATAACAAATAAAGCAAACAAACAAACCATATAAACCTTCACGATCACAATGGAGGTAAAATGAATCCACATTTCATTCTGTGTTATCTACCACCACCCCATCCCAGCCCTCATCTCAGAACATACCTGTCACGTGGGCCACAGGCAACGCTGAGGCATCCCTGCCTGAGCAGGGCAGCAAGGTGTCCTGGTCTCTGCAGTAACTGGCTGGAGGCAGCTGAACATGCCCCAGGACCATGCCTTTGGCCGAGCAGCATTAAAGTTTAAACTGTTCTGAACAGAGGAGCCTTAAAACACCACCTTGGCCAGCAATCCATACACGTGGGACATTTACTCACACACTCAGTGGCCAGAATGAACAAAGGGCAAGTTCAACCCACAGGGGTGGAGACCTGAGTAAGGGTGGAGCTACTCCAAAAACTCAGGGATGGGGGTGAGAACGATACACAGGCTATTTCAAGTCACAAGTAACAGTTAATAACAAAAATTTCAAGAACAGTTAATAACAAAATCAGTCAAGATCAGTAGGTACAGAAGTTACAGTCCCAGGGATAATGAAGTGAAACTGTGTTCAGTGTTTCCTTGGAGAAAGCCTGTTTCCAGTACAACACCAAACACATTTTGAAAAGATAGGAAACGCCTAACAAGACTCATCTTTACATCACTCTAGTTAGTTCAAGAAACCACAAATCCAAAGTCAAAGAAATAGTTACAGTGTGACTCATAAGCACAGGCAGAAGCAGAGAGCAACTCAACTAATCAACCACCTTTCCTAACAAATGGCCTGTGTGGCTCAAAACAGGTAAAAAGCATGACCCACAGGGCTGAAAACTGTGAATGCTGAAACCTGGAAAGGCAAAAGTCTAATTTTAAGTATAAAGGGAAAGATTACGTAAGATTTAAGACCTTAAAAATAAGATTTACTGGTTTATGAGACACAAACCAGTAAAGTAAGCGACAGATAACTAAGCAGTACACTCTACAAAAATAATTCAGAGAAGGTGGTGGCACACATCTGTAACACCAAAGCTTGGTTAAGCGGAGAAAGGGATTTCAAGTTCAAAGCTAGCCCGTACTACAGATCCTTTCTCAAAAAACCTCAACCACAGCACCAATCATAGCAGTAATACAGAACAGTGCTAATAACTGTACAGCTGGGAATGCCCACTGCATTGATTATTAAGCACCTACTATATACCAGTTATTTTAGGTCAATAAAAGTAACATAGTAAAACTACAAGAAAGCAGGACCTAAATACTCACATTAAAATAAAAATATAAAAATACAAGTTATAAGTAACATTGCAAGAGAAAGAATAAATTTGATGTCTGTTATCAACAACAGTTTAAAAACTAAAGCCTATGTTTTCAATGCAACTAACCTTTACAAAGCTACTGTATCCATATGATGAAAAAGCAAGAATTAAATAACTAAAAGCTACTTCAAATAATGACTCAGAATTTCAAATACCAGGTGGAATTTCTCTTTCTGAGGATTCTAAAACTTTTCTGGGAGAGTATCTCTAAAATCCATGTTCTGTTCATATGTATCTACTCAAGTCATCAGTACTTTTATAGTGTTCTGACACTATGGAAAAAATGCATAAGCAAAATGTGGTACGTATATACAGTGAAATATTATTCAGCAATAAAAAGGAATAAAATTTGATATGTTACAACATATATATCTTTTGTGAGCATCACAAGCCAGACTAAAAAAGGAAAATATTTTATAATTCCAGTGATATAAAATATCTTGATTTTTCTTTTATATAGATGCCTAAAACTGTAAATAAATTTAATGTTATAAAATTGCACAGTGGAAAATGGTTATTTATGGCAAACTTGATGTTATTTATATTTTATCATAATAAAAACTAAAATAACTTGAGACTCCAAAAACCTTTTGATTATTGGGCTACAATTATCACTTACTGTATTAAAACCAAGAAATCTTAACAGTGATTATTAATTCTAAAATATCAAATTTATTATAAGTATGAATAACATTTTTATTAAAAAATGACTTTTCAAAAGACAATTGAAAGAGTAGCATTGTTGTTGTTTACTAATGCAACACCTTGAAGCAAAGATGTGTATTATTTAAAAGAAAGTGACAACCTCTGCCAGGAATAAGAATCTTAGCAGCATCCCTGACAGGGCAGGGAGAGCCTCAGAGGCAAAACCACTGAAGCAGAAAGGGAAGAACCTGGTGTATTGAGAATGAAAAATGTGGCCACTGCTGAGGGCACCTGAGGCTGCCAGAGCAAGCATGTTCCAATTACAAAAGGAAATCCGGTGAACTGCCCTAAGCAGGGAAGTCATATGGTCTGACCTCCATTTTTTTTTTTTTTAAGATAACCACCACTGCTTGGGAAGAGGGGTAATTATTCAGAGAGAAAAATGAGAAACGAGTCAGGAGTAGGATCATATTGGCTGGAGTACAATGACAGCATTGGAGACAAAGAAAGAGCAGATGTACTTAAAGATGTGGTTCACAGATGGAAGCCATAGGGCTTAAAACTGCTTAGATACAGCAGAAGGAGAAAACAAAGGCTTTAAGCTTGAGAACACGGGTAGTTGCCATGCATACTCAGAAGCAAGTTTCCTGAGTAAATAAATTTAAAAGGTACAATGAAGCACTTTGATACATAAATCTGAAGCTCAGAGACGATCTAGGGGTGAAGGCACCAACACTCATGGTAATTAAAATGTGCCTCCATACAAACCGGCACACACATGTGCACAGACTTGCACTCACATGAACACATGAACACACACACACACCCTAACTATAGATATGGATGAGATCACTTAGATAATGAACTCACACTTTAATAGAGAATGCTGCTTCAAATCACTGATGATTCTTTTCTAGTTGGAAACTATGAAGCCTAGAAAGTAGCAAGACGATGCAATCTCAAATGTAAAGAAAAACAAAAACAAACAAGCAAAAATCTATGGGCATAGCTCTGTAATAGAGTACTTGTCCATTATGTGCAAGGCTCCAATTTCATCACAAAAACAAGCCAACATTAACTCAAATTTCTATATCCACTAAAAAATATTCTTTGGAAGCTAAAGAGAGGCTCAATGGTTGAGAGTGCTGGCTGCTCTTTCAGAGGACCTGGGTTCAGTTCCCAGAACCCACATGGAGGCTCACAACCACCTCTACCTCTACTAACTCCAGTTCCCGGGGGTTCCAAAGCCCAATTCTGAACTCCACAGGCGCTGGATGCGAGCAGTGCACAGACATACATGCAAGCAAAACATCCTTCCACATAAAAAAAACTTTTAAAAAAGAAAAAATACCCTTCAGCTATAATGGTAAAAGACACATAATCAGCAAGAACCCAATGCCAGAAGACTAGCTTTAGGAGAACTGTTAAAAAAAGATTAGATAGAATGGGAAATGTTGTAAAATTCTGGAACACCAAGAAGAAAGAATGAGAGTCTAGAGAGATGGTTCTGTGGTAAATGAAGTTTGATTTGCAGTGCCCAGATTGGTAAGTTCATCACCTATAACTACAGCATCCAATGCCCTATTATGTCCCTGAGGGGCACTGCACAAACTTACAAAGATTGTGGTGGTTTTAATGAGACTGTCTCCCATAGGCTTAGACATTTTGATGCTTAGTAAACAGGAAGTGGAAATGTCTGAGAAAGGAGGGTTAGGAGATTTGGCCTAGCTGGAGGAAGTGCATCACATGGGGTGAGCTTTGAAGTTCCAAAAGCCCACACCAGGCCTTGTGTGTGTCTATCTGTGTATCTGTCTGTCTCTGTCTCTCTCTGCCCGCTACCCGTAAACCAGGATGTAAAGCTCCCAGCTACCTACTGCTCTAGCATCTTGCTTCCCAGCCTACTGACACACTATCCACCATGAGGATAGTGAACTAACCCTCTGAAACAGTAAACAAGTTCCAAATTAAATTCTCTTATAATAGTTGCCTTGGTCGTAATCTCTTTACAGCAATAGAAACCCTAAGAAACACACATACATGTAATTTTGTTAAAGGTTAGAAACATATAAAATTAAAAGAATGGGCAAGATGAAGATGTAGCTCAGTGAGCACACATAAAATTATTAAGCAATAAAGAACAAAATACTGCTAAATGCTATAACAGATAATCTTTGAAAGCATGTCAAATAAAAAAAATCAAACATTAATGCATACTATAGGCTTCAATTTAGAGTACTGGTTCTCAACATGTGGGTCACGACCCCTCTCAACTGACTCTTCCATGCCTAAAACTAACCAAAAACATGGATGTTTATATAAAGATTCATAACAGTAGCAAAATTACAGTAATAAAGTAGCAACAAAATAATTTTATGGTTGAGAGTCACCACAGCATGAGGAACTGTGTTAAAGGGTCACAGCATTAGGAAGATTGAGAACCCCTGATTTAGAAAAAACATTTAAAACAGGCAATCCATAGAAACAGAAGGAGCCTTGAGCTGCAGAAGAGGAACACAGAGTGACTGACTGCTAAAGGCTAAACAGGGTTTCTTGTTTGGAGTTTAAGTCCTAAGATTAGACTATGTTGGTGGTTGAAAAACTGTGATTGCTATAAAAACAGACAAAAAATTCACTCACTTCTACCCTGCTTCCAGACCTGACATTCAGATAGTTAGGCTCTGAGTTTACAGTTATTTACAACAAAGGAAAACAAATAATAATTATTTCATGAGTCATAAATATGAGCAAAGTTGTGGTAAGAATCTGTCACATTTCAATATCAAACTTTACTTTGAGAAACTGATAAATAGAGAGATGGGTCAGACATTCTGGGCAATGGTCCTCAACTTTCCTAATGCAGCAGGCTTTAATACAGTTCCTCACTGTATTATGCTGACCCCAACCATAACATTATTTCATTGCTACTTCATAACTATAATTTTACTAGTTATAAATCATAATGTAAATGTCTGATATTCAGGATATCTTGATATGCCACTCCTGTCAGGATGGCAAACCACAAGTTGAGAACCACTGTTCTAAGTAGAGTCACATAATTTTCACTTAAACTTTTGATTATTTTCCCTTTACAAAACAAAAACTTGATTGACTAGTCTTGCCCCTGTGGTGGGAACCAACCAGCTTCCCCTCTTTTGTCTATGTTTATCCAGTAGCTCCCTCCAAGCCCAAACCAGCCATTTCTGAGAGATAATAGGAACTCATCCTACCCATATAAAAATTTTGGCTTTACCATCTCTGGTTTCCTTTCCCATCTGAGAAGTCTATCTCTTTATGTGGGGTGTGTATGTGTGGCATGGTGGTATATGTGGTGGTGGGGGGTAGGGGCGTGTTCAATAAATCTTTGCTGAGTACTCAGACCTTGCTTTCCTGTCGTTTTATCCTTTAAATCGTCAGATAAAAAGAAGTATCCATGCCAGGATCACTTGTAATTTCAGCCCTAGGGGGCAGAGACTGGAGGATTCCCAGGGCTTGCTGGCTAGCTGCCTAACCTAAAACACGGTATAAACCTCCTGAGGAACACTAAAACACGGTATAAACCTCCTGAGGAACAATACCAGACATTGACTAACTCTTGTAGACCGGGCTGGTCTCGAACTCACAGAGATCCGCCTGCCTCTGCCTCCCGAGTGCTGGGATTAAAGGCGTATGCCACCACCACCTGGCCATAGGGTTTTTTTTTTTTTTTAAAGGACAAATTGAACTATTTAGAGAACTGAGAGAGAGCTATACATTTGATCCTTCGTATCCGTGTGTTCTGCACTCTCAGATCCAGCTGTTGATAAGGTATTTGGGGTATGGAGCACCAGGGAGGAGTATACATGTTTCATAAATCTCCTCCTCTGGAAGGAATCAAAGGCTCTGCATTCCAGAATGTCTTAAGAGTCCTCACAACAGACTGATATTTGGCTTTCCACACTTACGCAGCAAAACTGACCTCTAATCTAAGGCTAGAAATGGGTAACTACAATAATACCTTTCCCATGAGTGAGGGCATGCTAAGAATGAATTTTAAGCAAGAGTAAAGCAAAACAAAGACATCATAGAAAAACAAAAGTAAAAGTCATTATGATTACTAATTTAAAAACCTTTAATAAATCCAACAGCAGGCATGCAAGATTCAAAGATCATAAACATCAATGTAATATACATTAATACAAATTAAAAAATGATTACCTCAATACAAAAGTTCCTACTATGTAGGAGAATTTTAAACAAGCATCCCCTGACTTAGATATTATTGTAATTCTGTTTTTTAAAGTGATGCTTAAGTCAAGCCTTTCAGAATTATTTCTGCTTATGTTTACCAAGAATATATAAAAGCAGCTCTGTTTTACTGAATACTTGTCACATGCAAAGTGTGAGGCACAAGAAGTTTAACTGTAAACAGCCCTATAAGGCAGTCACTGTAAGCACAGACAAATGGTAGTACTTGGTGAGTACTTGAGTGTATAGACTCTCAAGCTACAGTCTCTAGATCTAAGTTCAACTTTTACCACTCAGTATATCTCTGAAACCTTTATCAAGTTGGAATCATTATTTCTCAATTCCTCTGTCCATAAATGGACAGTACAAGAACTAGAGATGGCACAGTGGCATGTGCTTGCTGTACAACATTAGGACCTAAACTGGGATCCCCCAACACTTACCAAAGAAGAAGATATGGCGGTAGCACCAGGGAATCTTAGCACCAGGGAAGAGAATATAGGAGGACACCTGAGGCTTGTTGGCCAAATAGCCTAGCCAAATCAGTAAACTCAATGTTTAATCATAGATTTTATATCTCACAAAGGTGGAAAGTGATTGGGGAAGGCACCTGTGGTCAACCTCTGCCCCACCACACATACATGCATATAGGTATACACACACCTGCATAGAAGTACACATACATATACCCACAAAGAGACAATACTATAGTCACTCATAGAAGTGGCACAAGAATTAAAAAAGATTAAATGTAAAGACCTTAAAACAAGGACTATATAAATATTTACCTTATTGATTGAAGACAGAAAGACTGACTAGAAGGAAAGATGCCAAGCTTTATCTTATTAACAATGAATTACATGCTTAACCTCTTGCACATGCTTACATGCTTAACTAGCAGACTGCATGGATGCAAGATACACTCAATTGACTAAATTTGGCTAAAAATGTACATGGTAGGGCCCGAAAGAGAACTCAGTTGGCAGAACCACAAGGATCTGCATTTGATCCTCAGAACTCACATTTAAAAGGCCATGTGAGTGCCACATGCTTAAACCTCTGAGCTATAAGCACAGTTGTGAAAGAAAATATGTTCTTTTTGTTTGGAGACAGGGTTTCACTATACAGCTCTGACTGTCCTGGAACTTACTCACTCTGTAGACCAGGCTGGCCTTGAACTCAGAGATCCACCTGCCTCTGCCTTCATACCCAGAAAAATATGTTCTTTAAAAAAAAAAGATTTATTTATATTTTATATATACAATGTTTCTCCTGCATGTACATTCCATGCCAGAAGAAGGCATCAGATCTCATGACAGATGGCTGTGAGTGACTATGTGGCTGCTGGGAATTGAACTCAGGACCTCTGGAAGAGCTGCCAGTGCTCTTAGGCTCTGAGTCATCTCTCCAGCACCCGAAAATATGTTCTTAATGTAACAAATTATATTATTTCATATCTTATGGCAGAATTTTTAATACTATAATTTAACAGCAAATCTTCCAACAATGACTCTTGTAGCATTTAGAGGCAGATGAAACATGATGATTCGTTGCTGTAGACAACTCTTTAGTAACCCTGCCCTCTACCCAATAAAGGTCATTAGCTCCCCACTCTCAGATATTAACAATCAAAAAATTACATACTCAAATGTAATCTGGAGGGCAAACTGCTCCCAGCTGAGGACCACTGGCTTAATCTTTGCTGTAATCCTACAAGATTCAGGGCATAGCATTCACACCCAATTGTTCATAATTTGAATCCAGTCAAAGCAAGATGCACAAAACAGCTTCTTACTAGGGAGATGCATTCTTACATTCCTTTTTATCCTTCAACTACCGACAGCTTTCCCAGTTAAGCAGATTTTACAAATTGCAATTTGAAAGATGAACTACTCTTCTAATACCAAAGTGACTGATTTGCCAGGTTGGGTTCCCTAATTTTAGTATAGAGCATAACCACCTGGGAAACCTGACAGAAAATGAGTATACTGCCATCTTACTCTAGGTTTATGACTGTGATGGCCTAGGGCAGGACCTAAAGATGGGCTTTCTAGTACTGCTCCAGAGTGGTTCCAAACTTTCAAACCACTACCTAGTACGTCCTTAAATAACGGGGCAAATTCATGAACAGGGGGCTGAAGTCCTGGTTCAGAGGTTAAGAGCAAGAACTTCTCTTGCAAAGGATGGAGCTCAGTTCCCAGTTCCCAGTTCCCATGTTAAGTGGCTCACAAGCAGTTGTAGCTGTAGCTCCAGAGGATCAGACACCACTGGCCTCTGCAGGAATCTGCACTCAAATGCACACATACCCAATACACATGAACACATAACTAAAAATAAATCTTTTAAAACTGAACCTTAAAAAAAAAAAAAAAAAAAAACTGGTGCCAGGCAGTGGTGGTGCACCCCTTTAATCCCAGCACTTGGGAGGCAGGGCCAGCCTGGTTTACAAGAGCTAGTTCCTGGACAGGCTCCAAAGCTACAGAGAAACTCTGTCTTAAAAAATAAAAAAATAAAAAAAATAAAGCCGGGCGGTGGTGGCGCACGCCTTTAATCCCAGCACTAGGGAGGCAGAGGCAGGCGGATCTTTGTGAGTTCGAAACCAGCCTGGTCTATAAGAGCTAGTTCCAGCACAGGCTCCAAAGCCACAGAGAAACCCTGTCTCGAAAAACTAAAAAATATATATGTAAAAAATGGTAAGATACATAGCTCATAACTCCTAATATATTTTTGAAGCTTGTTTCAAGATCTGAAAGCTAAATATCACGCATCTTCATGTTTTACAGTATCTCTTGCATGCCATACTATGTGAGGTGGCATACCACAACCCAAAGTATGTTCTGTAAAAATAGATCAAGGAGTCCATTGTCAAATAGGTTTAGGGTGGATGAGGATGCAACTAGAACTTTCTTGTTCATGGTACTCAGGAGAATGAACAGTATGGCTAACCTGGAAAGTAATTGGGCAGTCCCCTATATCGTAAAACACCTGAAATATGAACCAGTACTCCTGCTTCTAAGTAGTTATATTGGAGAAGTAAAAAATTATAATTCATACAAAAACCTGTATGCAACTTTTTAAAGTTCTTTTCAAAATTGCCCCCAAACTGGGGCTGGAGAGATGGCACAGGAATTAAGGGCAACTACCTATAACTCTAACTACAAAGGATTTTATGTTCTCTTCTGGCCTCCCCAGACACCTGCATACATATAGACATACATATACACATAAGTAAAATAAAAACCACTGGGGAGTGGAGGCACACAAAACCTTTAATCCCAGCACTGGGGAGGTAGAGGCAGGTTGGATCTCTGAGTTCAAGGTCAGCCTGGTCTAGCCAGTTCCAGGACAGCCAGGGCTACACAAAGAAACCTTGTCTCAAAAAACAAACAAAAGAAAATAAACCAAAAAAAAAAAAAACAACAGCAACACAAAAACCAAAGAAACAAAAAAATTACTCCAAACTGGAAAAATTGAAATGTTCATCAATGGATCAAAGAATATAAGCAAAGTTTGATAACTATCTTATCATTGTCATTGAACACTTAAAGAAATACACCACTGGCAAATTCAAGTTGTCTGACTCTCAAAGGCACTATACTTAGTGTCCCAAAGAAGCTATTCACAAAAGGTCATATGACATCTTTGTGAAAGCAAGACTATAATGATAAGAATAAATCAATGGTTGCTAGGGGTTAAAGATAGGAAATGTAACTACAAAGGATTATTACTTGTTGACTGATAGGTCCAAATGAGACTCCAAATTCCCAGAGTTTTAACAATGATGTCTTCTGGGGTCAGAATGGTTCTAGTAGTTGTGGGATTACATAAATTTGCAACTGTTAAAACTCATAGAACACGCTAGGGATAGTAGTGCATGCCTGTAATTCCAATAAGTGGAAGTCTGATGCAGGAGAGTTGGGAGTTAAAAACCAGCAGAGGCTATATAGTGAGACTTGTCTCAAAAAATTAAATAAGCAAAGAAGTAAATCCATAGAATTATATTTTAAAAATTCTACACCAAAACTCTTAAATGAAGAAAATAGAAGATAGGCAAAGCATTGAAGTAGTTGAATCATTTTCATACCAGTTTCATCAAACTGAAAAACCATAACCATCACATCACAGAACACAAATTTTATAATATCCAGACAAAAATGTACAGCCTACTCTGGGGCTTAAATTTAACTTGTTTTAGATATAAATAACTTCTGCTCATAATTGTAATAAAAGTTTAGTAGAGTCCTTCCTAAACAAAAGCTATGTGGAATCCAGCATTCCATGATCTTTTCATCTTAGCAGAAGCACAGGACTGCCTATGTAGTCACAGCAAAAGAAAACAAACTATCTAAGGGATGAGAAGAATGTGCCAATCCTCTCTGCCCCACGGAATTCCCAAAGTCAATGCAGCTAGCACCTGGTACAGTGACTTCAATGCAAGATTGGAGTTGACATTCCTAGGGAGAGACTCACAATAAACCTAGATCATTCCTAAAGATCTATAAGACAATCCTTTGTAACCCAAGCAGTCAGCTGTTTCACTAAAACTATGAAGCATGCAACAACTGTGTGCGCTCTCTCTCTCTCTCTCTCTCTCTCTCTCTCTCTCTCTCTCTCTCTCTCTCACACACACACATACACACACACACACACACACACACACCACAGCTTCTGTGCATAGAATAAACATGTCTGTGTAGGTACAAAATCCAACTCAAGCCAGTGCCTTAGTTTCTTTTCCTGCTGCTCTGATAAAATATTCTGATAAAAGCAGCTTAGAGTAGACAGGGTTTATTCTGTCCCGGTTACTTGTTACAGCCCATCATAATCGAGAAGTCACAGTTTGAGGGAGCTAGTCCCTCCCATCACACCCGTATCATGGAACAGAGAACAATTCTTGAAAACACTTTACTAGTGCTCAGCCCACTTTTTCCACTCAGAAGTCTCCTGACCACAGTTAAAAAGGGTCTCCCTGACCAACACCAATTAACATACTAATTTGGATAGGGGAAATCTCACAAAGGCCACCCCCTAGGTGAAGAGCTATAGGCAATCAAGAGATGCTGAGAAAGGGAGAAACAGTTTTCTCCAAGGAGAAAGGTTATCTAATCTCAAATAGTCAGCTCTAAACACATGTACATAAGAGCAACATAAAATGAACTCAGTAGGCTGTATGCATACACATGTATGTATATCTATGTAATAATAATGACTAAAGAAGAGGAGGTCATGAATTTGAGGAGTGGGGGGAACACATAAGGAACTGGAGGGAGGGGGAAATGGTGTAAATACAGTACTCATGTATGAAATTCTCAACAAATTAAAAAAGATGGATCTTCTCACATCAGTTGCCCAAACCAATACAATCCCTCACAGACATTCTCAGAAGCTGATTTTAATGCAGGCAATCCCTCAGAGGTATACAAGAGACTTGCCTCCTAGGTGTCAAGTTGACAATTAATACTAACCATCACACATAGGAAGTTCTAAAATGTGAAACTATCAGTAGTTTTAACATACCAGTTATTAAAACACCTATCAACTTTTGCCACACACTATAACAAAACTAGAGCTATATGAGTAAGCTAGAAAGATGAGACCTGTACCCAGGTATATATTCCATACACTTTAATATACCAACAGGTCATGTTTCTAATAACCATCTAAAACAGTGATTCTCAACCTGTTAGTCAAGATCCTTTCACAGGGGTCACCTAAGATTACCTGCATATCAGATATTTAATTACAATTCATAACAGTAGCAACATAAGGAACTGTATTAAAGGGCTGCAGCATTAGGAAGGCTGAGAACCACTGCTCCGAGTAAAGTAAATGATGAAGAGATTCCAGTTCAGAGATAGTTGACTGCTGTGGGACAATGGTCTTGTACCCTGGAAATATTTGCCACGTGTATGGTTTAATAAAATGCTGACTGGCCAGTAGCCAGGCAGGAAGTATAGGCAGGGCAACCAGAACAGGAGAATTCTGGGAAAGAAAAGGCTGAGTCTGCAGTCGTAACCCAGACAGAGGAAACCAGATGAAAATGCCTCACTGATAAAAGTACCAAGCCACATGGCTAACACAGACAAGAATTATGGGTTAATGTAGGACCTAAGAGTTAATAAGAAGCCTGAGCTAATAGGCCAAACAGTTTATGTTTAATGTAGACCTCTGTGTGTTTCTTTGGGAGTGAAAGGTTGTGGGACCGGGCAGGACAGAAATCTCAGGCAACAGTTGATTAGTGACAATGTATCACCATAATTCATTCTTAATAAAAAAAAATATGTATTTTGGACTCTAGATTTGTTTTCGGTGCAGAGATGTACGTGTATTAAATAAAGTGCTAAACAGCAAAAATAGGAGGGAGGTAAAGAAGGACTCGATGAAGAAGTCTTGAACACTAGCTTTATCCAGGTTTATCTGTTGGCAACTAGAAGATGTTAAAGAACAATGAGAAGCCCAGTGTGGTGGCACACAGCTAAAGCACCAGCACTTGGAAAGGTAGGGGCAGGAAGTCCAGGAGTTCAAGGTCATCTTCAGCTACATAACTAGTCCAAATTAAAATAAGTGGAAAGGGAAGAAAGAGAAAGAAGAGAGACAGCAAAGAGAATTTCAGGAGGTTTTAATTTTTGGTTGGCTTGGGTTATATTTTGAGTAGCAGGACTGTAGGTATAAGTTACCATACCTGGTTTATATGGTGCTAGGGACTGACCCCAGTGTTTTCTGCAAGTCAGGCAAGCCATGAGGAATACCCCTAATTTTTTTAAGTTTCTCTTTTAAATGGGTATGTATTTTTAAATGTCTGGATTAAGGAGATAGGTCACATGTGTACACAAAGGAAATGTAAAACAAAACATCACTAACAGTTAAATGTGGATCAGTTACATTCAACATAACTAAGTAGTCACTCAACTTTCCCAAAGTATCAAGAAAGTATAATAACCTGCCACTCACCAGCTGTAGCACTTGGGAGAAATGGCCCTGCCCCTGGCCTGGACAATGTGGGAGAGCTTGCTCTGATGAGGGAGAGATGATACTGCCCCTCACCTGAGCTAGGCAGGAGACCTGGCAGGCTGACCAACTCATCTACCACCCAGGCCTGATACAGGGCTTTGAGTTGGCCTACCCCAACACCTATCCCATCTGGTGTGGGAAGTCCTTCTGGTATATGTGCTGCTTTTATTAGTTAATGAATAAAGCTGCCTAGCCATGGTTTAGCAGAATAGAGTTAGGCGGGAAAACTAAACCGAATGCTGGGATAAAGAAGACAGAGTCAATGAGAAGTCATGTAGCTGCCACAGGAGACAGATGCCTCTACTGGAGTCCACTGACACATCATCATAGGCCACAACCTCACAGTGATGCACAATGGAGATGGGTTAGTTAAGGATATAAGAGCTAGCTAGAAATATACTTAAGCTATTGGCCAAACAGTATAGCAAATAATATAGTTTCTGTGTGGTTATTTTGGGTCTGGGAAGCCAGGAACGAACCAACAGCCTCTGACTACACCCATCTATGGCCTGCTGGAGCCTGTCTGTGAAAGGACTGGTCCTGCAGATCCAAAGCTGCAATATCTCCATGACTCAGGGTAACAGCAGGATATTTAGGGTCTTGGTGAGGATCACCTTGAACAAGACCAATGACTCTCTGCAATGAACATTTGCAAGTAAAGCTGCTTAGACAAAAGTGCGTGACACTGTAATATACCACAGCTTACAAGGTAAAACTTTTTTTTTTTTCTATTTTCTTTTCGGGGAGGTTACAAGGTTTGAAAGACAGATATGGAAGGACTGGGAAATGAGTGGAATTTATGGGAAGTAAAAAAGTGCAATGTCAGTATTAGTTAGATGTTTTATTCTTTCCAAATCATTCTTAGCTTCCCATGCTAACACTGTTAAAGGCTGGGGATATTTGTAGAATGGAAAACTGCTCTTATTCTAAGATATGTGATATCAAAAATGAAAATGGGGCAAATTTACTGGCTGGTTGAATACAGTTCAAATTTTCTCTGGCTCTAATTCCATGACTTCAGTTTATATTCTGTTCATTCCTCAGCTGGCTTTTTGATGGTCTGCCCACTACTGGTCTCATCTAAAAAACAAACAAACAAAAAACCCTGAATGTGATTGCATAAATAGCCAAGACTAAATTTTTTTTTTTTTTGGTCTAGACACAAGCAAGTCTGACCATATAACCTTGCAAAGATTCTCCACACTGCATTCAAGGAAATCTCAACTTTTCTATGGCACACGGGGCTCTTTTGCAGGGTGTACTGTATTTCTCTATCATTTTCTTGATCACTCACCCCACACTCTGAACTTACTGGACTCTGTAGCTCCTAAATCATCCCCAAATATTTTCTTCTCATCACCTCCACTCCCACCTTACTTGCTAACTCCTGCTGTTTCAGATGCCTTACTGAAATAAGTAATATCCACAAACACAAGAAAAATACCTCATGTTCCTGCTACCTCTGCGAGAAGACAATTGTTGGGAGCTACTGGGGGCTGTGGATCCCCAGACCCTGAATTCCCTGTGAGTGGCTTGTTTTTCCTGTGTTTGCAGCTGCTCTGAGCAAAACAATTTGTTTTCTTCTGCTCTGAGCAGCCTTCAGCTGCAAGATCCTGAGAGCTGGGGCGTGGCCAGAGCCCTAGATAAGCTTCCCCTGAGCACAATAAACTTGGCACTCAAGAGTGACTCACATCTCCATCTCTCTGTCTCTGTGTGTGTGTGTCTTTGTATGTTTGTAAGTCACCAGCTTAGTTCCTGGTGCGCAACTGGTCCTGTAGTGACATGGAGCTACAGGACAGTTGGGTGCTACAGGCGTAGTACAGGACCATTTCGGGTTTTTTACAAGTGGAGGCCCCAGTGAGATCAGGAACTGCGGATCCCTGAGAGATCGCCCATAATTATATAGAAAAGGGGCATGCTTGGCACTCTTGTCTCAAGAATGTCCCTGTGGCCCATTCTGTCAGTCTGTCTCTTTCTGTGTGTATGTTTTTAAATTTTCAGCCTAGTTCCCGCAGCGAGTAGAGCACAGGAACAGAACCAGTGGAGTTTTACAACAATGAGGCCCATGGAAGCTGCCAAAGGTACTAAAGCCAGTCACATCCCTCCTGTCCCTGAGACTCATGAAGAGTGGGGTTTTAAGTCACTGAAACTTTGAAATTATTTATAACAATAACACAGCAGTAGTTTGATATAATTTATTTACAATACATTTTTACTATTATCAGTCAAATATTTATGTTGCTTTGGTTATGGCCTAATAAGTTAATATCTTTTGAAAAATAAAAAAAATCTTGCCAGTTGTAGTGTTGCACACCTTTAATACCAGCACTCGGGACGCAGAGGCAGGTGGCTCTCTGATTTTGAGGACAGTCTAGTCTACAGATAGAGTTCCAGGACAGCCAGGACTACACAGAGAAACTCTGTCTTGAAACAAACAAATACCAAAAAGAAAAAAGAAAAAGGAAATAGAAATCTTTAACACTAAATATCAAAAATTGTAACTTGTATTGGTATACATACACTACAAACAGTGAAGAGTATTCAGATTTTCATTCAAGTATTATCTTCTTTTTTATATTCACCTTGCATTCTTACCTTCCTTTCTCCCACCTCTACTTTCATGGTGTGTGTGTAAAAAAACTACATGAACTCTAGAATCAAACATAAGAGAAAACATGTAATATTGGCCTTTCTAAATTTGAACTTTTTTATTATGACAATCTCTAGTTGTATCTATTTTCCATTCTATGGATCCATGACTCAGGGATCCTACTTATTACATGTGTAGTAGCTCTGCAGGTATTTGCTGGTAAAAAAAAATATACGACTGCATCTGCAGGAATATCATTACATACAGAATACAAATTTTAGTAACAAAAGGTTCAAGTTCCAACATGTCAAAATCCCACTGACATCTGTATCAAAGTATACTCTCACTTAAGCTGTAAATCTTACTTACTATTTTAACCACAACCCCTTTTACAAGAACTGTTATTTTTAGGTTTGAAATTTAAAATCCCTTTTAATCCCTCTGTCTTAAAGTTTCACTAAGTACCTATACCTAATACCTTTAAGCAACAGAAGATAGGGACTTTAGTCCAGATTGTACACTTTGCTTCTACCTGCAGACTGTTAGACTGTAAGTGCTACATTCTTTAAAACTCCTTACAAAGCATTTGTTATGTTATTTGCTATAATATCACTCCCGTTGCTAGTGTTTAGCAAGACTTTTTGGATGTAGATTGCAGAGTAAATTTCTAATCAGATTATCATTTTTTAGTGCCATAAAACATTTTAATAAATTTTGTGACATTTCAACACTAATATACTTGAAAAGTGTAGTCAGGCAGTAGTGACACATGCCTTTAATCCCAGTACTTGAGAGGCAGAGGCAGGCAGATCTCTGTGAGTTCAAGACCAGTCTGGTTTACATAGTGAGTTCCAGGACAGTAAGGGCTGTAACATAGAGAAATCCTTTCTCAAAAACAAACAATAAAGACTATGTAAAAAAGACTCAAATAAAACAAGAATTAGTATTCAAGGATTTGAATGTACTTTTATCGCTAAGAAAATAAATTTTCTCACTGTATAATTAAATTGCTCTTTAAAGCAAAATAAAGGGAGGGGACTAGATGTGGTGGTTTATGCCTATCTATAATCACTGCACTTGAGAGGCAGAAGCAGGAGGATCAGAAGTTCAAGACTAGGCCTGGCTACAATCAAGCTCAAGGATAGCCTGGATATATGAGAGCTTGCCTTAAAACAATAGCAAAAGTAAATAAAGGTAAAATAAAAGGAAGAAAGGGATAAATGTATTGCAAATACGAACCTCATACCAATCCACTGTAATGCCAGTCATATCACATTTCAGCCTTGCAGCTAAGACCAAGTGAAATGCCAGACAGAACTTTACAGAGTATAGATAGGAAATTAAAGCTCCGTGCTTATTATTATTTTATTTTATCTATTATTGTTATTGTTGTAGTGCGTAGGGGCACATGCCTGCTGTGGCATTCATGTGGAGGTCAACTTTGTAGATTCTACTATCTCCTTCTGACTTTATGTAGGTTTCATGGATGAACACACAGGCTGTCAGGCTTGCATGGCAAGTGCTTACTGACAAAACCATCTAGCCCTGAAGCTCTGTTTTTAAAAGTAAGGTAATAAGAAACAAGTTGCGAGTTAATTAAGGTAGAATAATTAGGGCCTTGCAGGTAGAATTATTGCTGTTCATTGCAGGTAGGAATATAAAAATGGACTGCACTGTATAATTATGAACACAGAATTAGCATATAATTGAGCAATTCCTGTCCTAGGAATATACTTTTAATCAATGAAAACAAGGACTCGGACAGATACTGAAATAGGCCACTGATCAGAAAGGCATGTTTCAGAATAGGCAGAAAGGAAAAAGAACCCAAGTGTCCACCAATGAATTAATATAAAAAATGTGGTATATACATATTGTTAGATAAGCCAGGAAAATAAAACAAGGTTCTGAAACATGCTATGAAACATGCTGATGAAAAAAATTTTATGAATAGACAATAGTAATGATCATACACTATGAATTTAATTAATTGCATGGAACTATATATACAAAGTTAGTGAGATAAAAATTATATATATATATGTATATATATATTTCACAATAATTTTTTAAAAGTTTAAAACTGAATCTAAAAAACCAATCTTCTATAAGCAAATAACTGGCACATAAAAGTTGCCCTAATGAAACAAGAAAAAATTGATCAGGTTGCTTGTTTGTTTGTTTTCAAGACAGGTTTCTCTGTGTAGCCCCAACTGTCCAGGAACTCTCTCTGTAATCAGGCTGCCTCTGCCTCCTGAGTGATGAGATTAAACGTGTGTCCCACCACCTGGCCTGGCTAAATGATCAGGTTTGAATTCTAATTTGTTAATTTAAATTTTTTATAGCTAAATACACTTCAATAAATTTTAGTTTTCAAACAATTATTTGCATATTAAACTTTCTTCCTTCTGTTCCACTCAAACTCAGGGCCCACACATGCTCAGAAAGCACTCTCTACCACTAGTCTAAATCTTTGATTCTGGATAAAAAATGTTCAAGTCAAAATTTTAAAAATTCCAAGACATTTTTAATATGCTTCTAAGTTCCTCATCCACTGTTTTATCTAATTGTTCTCACATTTAAAACTAGGGAACACACAGGAAGCACAACACTACATGGAAAATGATCAAGACTACGCACTTGCGAAAGAAAGAACATCTTTAAAAAGCTTTCCGTGGGAACAACTTATGGAGCCATTAATTCTAAGGAAAACACACTGCACCGACTGACGTCAGACTACAAAAGAAAAGTGGCACTGCTGGAAAAGGGGAAATTGGGAAACAACTGCACTTACACAGCTACATCTAAGCAGGAGTATAATTCAATGAGTCACCATCTTAAAATGTACAGAACTCAGCTGTACTTATCTAGAAGGGTATGGGCTTACATAATTCAGTACAATTATTTAGAGTGCACAGATAACTCCTCCACACGAAGGCAAAGTCTGTAATTCTAAGCTTCCTATCTCAAATCCCAATCCTGTAATAAGCAACCACATTACACTAATTATGACTGTTACAATAACTACTCATTGGAATTATTTATAACTGATTATTTCACAAGTCAAGTGTCTAAGCAATTTTCAGCTTGAAAGGGCAAGGAGGTAAAGCACTGCCTAGCA
This sequence comes from Dicrostonyx torquatus, assembly GCA_028555095.1. Taxonomy (NCBI): domain Eukaryota; kingdom Metazoa; phylum Chordata; class Mammalia; order Rodentia; family Cricetidae; genus Dicrostonyx; species Dicrostonyx torquatus. Next base: position 3,731,887 of record JAQHUG010000035.1, read on the forward strand.
GGCCAATATCTCAGTTCAATCTCTAGCTCAACAGAAAAGAGACATGGAAACAATATTTAATGGCCAGGACATTCTGTAACATCACATACTACAAATATCAGAATATATAAGCAATAGGGTTTTATTTTTTTAAGTAATTTTTATTTTCATCTATTTGTTTTTTAATGTAAAGCACCTGTTTGTCCAGATGGCTCAGTGAGTAAAGGAACCTGCCACCAAGCCTCAGGTACCTGAGTTCAGTCACCAGGACACAGACAGTAGGAGGAAAAAGCCAACTTCCTCAAGCTGTCCTCTGACCTCACACATCCTCTATAATAATGCAAGTACCTACACACATATTTCACATAAAACAAATGAGTAAATGGTGGGGCACAGTTAGGTGAGACTAAGGTAGTAATAAGCCATGGTCTTTGATCCTCAAACCTCACATACTGGGGCCAAGAATGGTCCAACAGGTAAAGATACCTGAAATCAAGCTGATAACCTGAGCTTGACCCAAAGGCCCCATATATAAGGAGAGATCCAACTCCCACAAGATGTGCTCTGACCTCCATACGTGTACTGTGCCTGACATGTGCCCACACACATATACACACAAGTAAATAAATAGAGGTAGTTTAAAACTTTTTAATAACCTCATGAGGCTGAAGAGAAGGCTCAGTGGTTATGAGCACTTACTGCTCTTGCATAGGAGCAAGGTGCAGTTCTCAGCACTCACAAGACAGCTAACAAATGTCTGGAATTCCAGTTCTAGGGAATTCAGCTACCTCTTCTGACCTCCACGGTCTCTTATACACGCTGGAAAATATACACACATATATACACTCCTGTACAGGCTATAAGCCTACACACACACAAAAATAAATCTAAAAACATTTTTTAAAAAGAATCTCATGCTGGGCAGTGGTGGTGCACGCCTTTAATCCCAGCACTCGGAAGGCAGAGGCAGGCGGATCTCTGTGAATTCAAGGCCAGCCTGGTCTACAAAGAGGACATGCACCAAAAAAAAAACAAAAAAGCTACAGAGAAATCTTGTCTCGAAAAAAAACAAACAAAAAACCTCTCACATACTAACAGAAACACAAAAACAAATCAGCCATTATAATATAAAGACATAACCAAATGTTTTTGGGACCATAAAGCAAGAATGTTAAGTCAGTTAACACTAGTTAAATCAGATGTGGTAGCCCATGCCTGTAATCCCAGCACTCGGGAAATGGGAGCAGAAGGATCAGGAATGCAAGGCCAGGATCAACTACGTAGCAAGTGGAGGTCACTCTGAACTATATGACATGCTGTCACAAAACACAAACAAACAAACAAACAAACAAAAACAGAAAAAGTGTGAGTGTCTACCAGACAAAGTCAAAGATCTTTTGAAAGAACTTTAAGAGCTGGGGAGAGAGCTCATTGGTCAACTGCTTGATATGTAAGCATGAGGACCTGAGTGACAATCTCAAGCACCATCAAAATGTCAGGAAGGCATAGTCCACTCCTCTAACTCCTGAACCAGAGAAGCAAAGACAGAAGGACCCCTGGGGAGGAGACGTGCCAGCCAGTCAGATTAACTGAATCAGACAATTCAGTGAGAGACCTTGACAAAAAATTAGGTAGATAAATACCAAGAAAGAACCCCACATACCTTCAAACTCTGGCCTCCACATACATCCATACACCTACACTAGCCAAACACACACATACTCACTTGGCTTGAGTCAATGAAAGCTGGTAAGCAAGAATAGGAAAAAAAAAGAAAAGAAACAGTCTGACACTTCAGTGAATTCCACCTCCGAGGAGCTGCCAAGAAGGATGGTGCTTCAGTTAGAGCACTGCCTGGGCAGTATATAAGGTCTACAAGCTCCCTTTTTGTTCCATCACAGGACTACTCTAGATGAGATTTGTGAAGTTCAGTACCAGGAGCAGGTAGGAGACAAGGGGCTAGAAGAAAGGGAGCTCCTCTACTCAAAGAGCTTAAAGATCTCTTCCAGAATAGGGCATTGTTTTCAGTGGATTTTGTGCAAAGACACAATAAAAAAGCATGTATTGGGGAATGGAGAAAACGCATGTATCAAAGAGACGACACTCAATACCTAAACATCTTTGCAACTTGTAATGATGCAAACTGCCACCAAAAAAATGCACACACACTTGACAGACACAGTCTACCAGCACACATTCTACTAGAATGGCTGCCTGCCCAGGCACACTGCTGAGAGACTATTCATTCCCACGCAGTCTCCAACAGCCTAGAAGGGAGTTTAAAGAAAATGGTCATATTTAGACCTCTGGTATGTGTAGATTCACAAGAAGGTGAAATTAGATCAATACTAGCAGCCAATCCCTCCACCATCTTTAGAATTCTCAAGAAGATGGGCTGGCAAATGGGTTCAGCAGGAAAAGGCACATGCTGCCAAACCTGATGACCTGAGTTCAATTTCAATCCTCGGAACCCACGTAGTGGAAGAAGAGACCCAACTCCCCCAATTTGACTTCTAATCTTTACACAGACATCTCTCTCTCTCTCTCACTCACTCACTCACATTCTCACTCACATACTCACTAATTTTTTTTTAATAATCCTAAAGAAAATAATTTTGCTTCTAATCATTTTTCAAGTCTCAGGCTTGGCTACAGCTCAGTGACATGGCACTTACCTAGCATGTACAAGACCTGTGTTCAGTCTCTCTATGTGTATGTGTGAGAAGGGGATGGAAAAGGAGAGAGAAAGAGATGGTTGGGGGGGGGTGTTGTCATGATTTGAGATTATCATTTGAGCACAAAACCAGAGAAATTATTAATTAAGAAGTATTGACAATCAGATTAGGAGCCTGAGTCCTGGGGAAAATCCCCAAACTTTCTTAGGCTCATCCACAAAATGCAAAAAAAAAAAAATAATAATTCTTATGCCATCTGGACATTTTGGGGTTGCAGTGGCAATCAAGAAACTCTCTGTGGGGTGCTGCAGAGACGGCTTGTAGTTTAAGAGCACTTGCAGCTTTTGCAGGGGACCCAGGTTTGGTTTCCAGCATTGGTCTGGTGGTTTACAACCATCTGTAACTCCAGTTGCAAGGGCTCATCCACAGAGAGTAAAATGGTCATCAGAACACTTCCACTGATTATTAAAGTCTGAATATAGGACAGCTCTGACTCACTGGTATCCTTCTTTTAAATCAGCTCAATTCTGACACTACTGTCTAAAGATGGCATCGGACCTCACTGGTTGAGGACTCAGTCCCACATAACTGTTCCCCCTTCTGATACTAGTACATCAGGGTTCCTACAATACTTTCCTTTGAGATTTGTCTAATGTGTTCAGGGAGTCCATAGAAATATTTTACATCTATGCATCCTAGTTTTTAAATAAAGAATGTTATAGGAATACATATGAGCAGATGTACAGGGTAAGGATGAGACAAAGGACATAGAACCTCCAAGACTGGCAGGAGCCACTCTCTCTACACACTCAGCTATAGAAAATCTGCAGGAAGCCAGTCCTCTTGGGTCTCATGGAGCGTCATTAAGAAGGCCAATGATATAATCAATAGTTATATATATATGACCATAAACACATCCTCCTCCTCTTTCCTCCCCCAAAGATTAGGGTAGGGCTCAAATTGAAACACACACAAAAGGTTGCACTGTTATCAGAAACTACACTGCCAAAGACAACAGCAAAGAATATTCCCAAGTATATGCCAGTTTATGAAGTCTGTAAAGTCACAGGTCTGGTAGTGAACAGGATGGGTGGGAAAAAAGTGAGAAAGGAAAACAAGAGCCCACTTCTCCATAGAAGTTATTAGAGACACTAAGCTCTCTTGGGAAAGGTGTTTTTCTCAACTGACATGAAGGCCAGAGGGCAGAAGTCACTAAAATGATGACCGGTGAAAACTATAAAACCATAATTAAAAAGAAAGAAAGGAAAGTACTGAGACTTCCAACTACAAGAAAAAAAAAAAGACTATTGTACTTAATTTTCTTCCTTCCTTTCTTTTGTATGTGTGTGTGGTAGTTACTGACTACTGGAAATGGCATCAGGCTTTGTGATTACAAATGTACTGCCAAAAGCCTTAAATTTAAACTCAGATAATGCTTTACTGGCTGTCCATGTCTTCAAAATTAAATTATTAACTATGGAACAATAGCATAACAATCTTATTCTTCCTTTATGAAATTATTTATGTATATATTCATAGTCTCATATCACTAAATCTATTCTTCCAATTTTAGTTGAAGTAAGAATGCCACTAATATACACTCAGTTCAGATTCTTAAACACAAAGCTCTTAACTGCTGAGTCATCTCTCCAGCCTCAGGACAACTAAATTTGAAGTATGTATTTGTGCACCTGTGCTGCAAGACTGTAGTCAGGAGGCTGGGGCAGCAGGGTGCTAAGTTCAAGTCAGTCTGGGCAACTCAACAAGACCCTGCCTCAAAAGAAACATGTTTTCAAAAGGGAGTGGGAAGTAGAAATAGAGGAAATAGGACACATGAGAGGGCTCAGCTAGTCAAGGTGCTTGCCACCAAACCTGATGACGATCTGAGTTCTATCCTGGGACTCACATGGTAAAAGAGTGAAGTAACTCCACACGTGTGCTGGAGCACACACATTCGCGTATATATAAGCACATGTGCACGTGCACATACACACACAATAAAATTTGTTTTTCAGAAGCACATAAACAGTAAGATATTTTAAAAGATTAAGAATACAGTTTAGTGGTAGAACCTGCCTAGCACGTGTGAAGGCTTGAGTTCAATCCCTAGCGCTACAAATAAAGACAATTTTGAGCTAAGTGTAGTGTAAGTACCAGGAAGTCTGAGGCAAAAGGACAGTTTACACCATGATGTTTGGGGTCTGGCCTCGTAATATAGCAAGGCTTGTCTTTTGGAAGGGGTGTCTTAATAAATACAATTTTGGTTGAGCAAAATATTTTCTGAAGCATTAAGTCCGATGACTTCTTTTTTGAGGAGGCAGAGTCAAAAACATAAAATTTGTTTCAAATGGGAAATTACAGCCCCCAACAGGTCATATTAATTATAGGTACATGCTGTGATTTGGATGTGATTCTAGTGTATATCCCAATGGTTCAGGTTGTGAAATTTAATCTACATTATGAAGTCAGAAATTCAATTTAGGATGTTTAGAGATCAGTACTTTAGGAAGTGATTAGGATTAAAAACAAGGGCTTCATGGTTGAATCCTGGTGGCTTCTAAAAGTGCAGAAACCAGGACAGACAGATGGATGAACAGACACACACATGCCACCCCAATAACCTTTCCTTTATACATAAGTGCCTAAACTATTTTCTTGAAAATTTTCCATGTTAATTATGGACTCAATTCAAGGCTATCTCCAGATACATACTAAATCCAAGACCAACTGAACTACATGGCACCCTGGAGAGAGAAGGGGGGGGAGAGAGAAAAGAACAAGAGCATTCTCTCTCTGCTATATGTATTTTTCTTTATAACTCAAAACTGCATTGTATTTTCTTATGTAACTGGGAAGAAATGAAAATGCTAATAAAAGTGTTAAATACCTGGCTAGTTGTTCATGTGTTTGTTTTTGGAAGCAGGGTCTCACCACATAAACCAAGATAGCCTTGCACTGAAGATCCCCTGCTTCTGTCTCCCTCCAGAGTACCAGCGCTGGGACCACAGGCATATGCCACCGTAACCAGCTTGTTAAATACTCTTGAAAGGAACATGAAGGTCCTTCGTTGCCTGTCTCTAAGGGTACAAAATTTAAAAAAGAGATGATAATTCTAACCAAATACCAGCCTTTCCAATTTTTCAATGAAAAGTTTAACATAAAAAACAAGTAAGAATCATGTTCTGTACCAAAAAAGAAAGCTACAACTTTCCCCCAAGTGATCAAAGTCAGTTTGAGACAGCACCATTAGAAAAAAGTGGCCAATAAATTTTCACATTTTAACAACAAAGCAGAGCCAGCAAGATGGCTCAGAGAGTAAGGGAACTTGCTGCCAAGACTGACAACCCAAGTTCCAGCACTGATCCCACAGTAGGAGAGCACTGACTCCTGCAGGAAGTCTTCTGACCTCTTCTCACACATCATACCAGTGAGTACGTGTAAAAAATAAAATTACAGCAAATCCTGACCAAAGGTACATATTATTGTCAAAATTAATAGCCCAAACCAGACCTAAAAGTCTACTTTTTTCACATAAGAAAATGAGATAGTGCTAATTATGCTATAAGGAAGGTAATTTTTCAGCTGCAGTGGTAATTGGATCTTCTGCCTAGATACTGGAGTAGCCCCTAGTGGCCTGGTAAGGAATAATTTTTTTTAATTTAGTAAAACTCTGATGATAAAAATCACTTGCAAAATAAACCCTCCTGGGCGGCTGGAGAGATGGCTCAGAGGTTAAGAGCACTGCCTGCTCTTCCAAAGGTCCTGAGTTCAATTCCCAGCAACCACATGGTGGCTCACAACCATCTGTAATGAGGTCTGGTGCCCTCTTCTGGCCTGCAGGCATACACACAGA
>JAQHUG010000035.1:3746120-3764617 GCA_028555095.1 Dicrostonyx torquatus
GAACTCACAAAGATCCGCCTGCCTCTGCCTCCCGAGTGCTGGTATTAAAGGTGTGCGCCACCACCGCCCGGCCAATAAAAAGAATTCTAAGATTAAAAAATCTGATTAAAATCTGTCATTTTGTTAAATGTGTCACCTATCATCCCTTCCTTCACTGGGGACTGAATGTGGGGCCTAATATATAACTATGCAAGAGCTTCAGCCCAGACAAAGTCCATGCAGTGTGGAGACTCACTCTGCAGCCCAGACAAGCTTTAAACTCTGGCTTTCCTGCCTAAACCTCCAGAGCAGAGTGAATTACAGGTCTGTTTTACCTATTTTTATCTCGAACTGTTTAAAATTACTGATAGTAATTATCTATGCTTATTTTACTAATAATTCTTTTAACATAATTCTAAAAATATGAGAAAGGTACAACACAAATTTCTGCAAATACCAAATGAACTAATCCATTATATTTATTAACCTTTAATAAATAATACGCTACATTTTCCCCCTTCTCTATTATCATAAAGGCTTTTTAGAACATAGAGAAAAGCAGGCACATGCACCACCCCCGGGACAGCAGAGAAATGGAGAATACAAAAAAAAAAAAAAAAAAAGTAAAAGTCAGGCTGCTAAGGGCTGGGAATCCAGCTTAGCTGATAAGAGTACCTGCAGATGCACAGAGCCCTACTCTACACCCAGACTATACACAACCATCTGTTTGCAAAAACTGGTAAGGAGGACCAGAAGTTCAAGGTCATTCTTGACCATATACTGAGTTTTAGGTTGGCCTAGGCTACAGAAGAACCTGTCCCTTTTGGGGGTTTGGGGCCCAAAACCAATGGCAGGAAACACTCTCTAAGTGAAACGTGTAAAATCAGAGGACGTACAACTCCATAAGTTTCTCTTACTGGTCTGCCTTTTGTTACAATGATTTCAGCCAAGAACAGAGTTAAGAGTAAGGAAAATATACTATTTCCTTCCTCTGCATCTAGTAAGGGCTACGGGAGCATCATCAACTTTCAACTCCCCAAATATCAGTTTGCCTGTCTGCAAATCAACTTTATTTAAATCACTATATTTAAGGTTTCTTCCAGCTCTAAATTTTTATGCCTCTGTTGAAGAATCAAACTCACAAAGTTATTCTTAAAAAACATCTAATACCTTCATATATATACTACTTGCTCTCAGGAAAAAGAAAACAAACTAGAAGGAAATTTGGAGAAATTCAGCGAAATGACCCAAAATGACAAGCTCTATAAATAAAATCTAGTCAAAGACTTTAAGTAATAAGAAAGCACATTAGAGCTGCTGAGATGGCTTAGCAGAAAAAAGTGCTTGCTGCCAAGTCTCAACCTGAGTTCAATCCCTGGAACCCTCACAGTTGGGATGAAGGAACATGTGTGCTCTGACCTCCACACATGCATCCTAGTTCATATGCCACCTCCAAAATAAATCAATGCAATAATAATAAATGTCGGCTACCTACTGCTCTCCTAAACCACTTTTAAAAGATGAAATGAGAGCACATTAAATACAGATACCTTATAAGGAAAAATAAATTTAATAGGAACAATTTGAAAAGCTTTTAAAGAGTTGCTACAAAAACAAAAACAAAAACGGCAAAGACCCCACCAACCAACACCTTCCAAAGCTTCCTGACACCCTCACACCAGTGGAAGCTGCTGTCAGTGGTAGCTGACAGCAAACACATTGCTGGGTCTCAGCAACAGAGAATTGTATATCCACAGAGACATCCAGCACTGCCTGGACACATTTCAGATGTCACAACTGGAAGCAGAGTGCTACTGACAATTGTTTGGTAGAGAAATAAACAGTTCAGCTCTCATTACAATCTATCATTTTGTGCAAAATTATAGAAATTGAAAAACTCTAACAGCTGCATGATCATGGTGACAGCTTAGAGCTGAGATCAAGCAATGAACATTATATGGACCATCAGAGCACTTTCGGGCTAAAAAATAGAAGTGTAATGAACTGAATTAGAAAGGAGGATAAAACGAGCAAACAGAAGCTAAAACAAGAAACAGAAAATAAATACTGGCTGAATTTTTAGCAACCTTCCACTTCCTGTTTCTGGACAGGCCTTGCTGCATTCTTATCCTTGAATTCTCCACATGGCCAGTGAACCACGGGAGTTTGCTAGGGACTGCATAAGATGACCTCTATTTCTTATAACTAAAGAGTACTGCCAACACACACCACCCACAGAAACTGCTGAAGTAGATAGAAGCAATTTTGCAGTGTAAGGAATAGCTGAGTCCAAGCAAAACAGCAAAGAATTTGATGAATTTTGCTAATTGAAAAACCAACCGTGAAGACATCAATGTGAGTTAGTCTATAATATAATCATAAGAAAAGGCAAATACTATGGAAAACAGAAAAATAAGCAAAATATCCTAAACTTGAAAACAATAAACTCCAAATCTGATAATGTACAGATTCCTCCTTAAAACTTTTCCCACAGCTACCACATCAAACCCTTGTAATTCAAGACAAAGGACAAAAATGAAAAGATGGCAAAACTATAACTATAACTGCCTAACAGGTACGAGGTTTTGGGTTCGTTTCCAGAACTAAAAAAAAAAAAAATCCACATACTTCTAAGAAGAAACAAAAAATAAGCAGGGTATGCTGGCTCATGCCTATAATCCCAGGACAGAGGCAGGATTGCTGAAAGTCACCACCAACCTGGGCTACTCAGTGAGACCTTATCAACAAACAAACACCAAATAAATCAAAAAACAAAAACAAACACTAAGTTAAGTGAGTGATCTAGTGGTGACCTTAGGCTAGACAAGAAAACAACCTACCTGCTCAGGGCTGAGAATGCATTGACAACCACAGCTCATCACCAAGATGACTCTTCTTTTTGAACAGTTAATAAGTTCAAGAAAAAGTCTTGAAATAATTAGGTCAAAGAACTTATTAAAGCATTAAAATCTTTCTAAACAAAATAATAATATAAAATAATAATTATAGAACAAAATAAAATTTGTTAATGAAACAAAACAATATAGAATTTGATAATTTTACTTGAAGACTTAAAAAGCCAAACAAGACTGCTCACTCTAGAAGCTAAGGTAGGAGGGTTGGCTAGAGTTCAAGGCCACCCTGAACTATATAGTGAGTTCAGGTCAGCTAGGGCTACAATGTAAAACTGTCTCAAATAAATACGGTAAAATACAATTACATTAAAAATAGGGCAATTAAGTGGGAGGAAGACTATAAAGAGAATAAAGGCAGATTTGAAATACTTTTTTTAGACCCATCAACAACTTCAAAGAATGCTTCTGTTTGTTCAAAGCACACTCACTGACTATAAATTATGCACTATAATATGGCAAATATAATATATTATTACTGTCTGAAGACATACCCATGAAAATGTTAAGGTAAAAACCATTTATTTGTATGCTAGTCAAAATGTTAATTAATAATAATAATAGCCACTTGGGAGGCAGAGGCAGGTGGATCTCTGTAAATTCAAGGCCAGTCTGGTCTACAAAGCCAGAGCTAACACAGAGAAACACTGTTTCAAATAAAAACAACAATAACAATAGTGATAATACTATAACAATAAATGGTTGCCTACCGTGTGCCTACAGATCTGGGCTGGAGAGATGGGTAAGAGCACCAGCTGCTCTTCCAGAGGACTCAGTTCAATTCCCAGCACCCACACGGTATTTCAAACCTGTCTGCCACTCCAGTGCCTCTTTTGGTCATTGTGAGCACTTCACATGTGGTACACAGAAATACATGAAGGTAAAATACCCAGAAACATAAAACTATTCTTTTAAAGTTTTAAATAAATCTTAAACTTGTTTTTTTAAGACAGGGTTTCTCTATATAGTCTTGGCTGTCCAGGAACTCACTATGTAGAAGAGGCTGGCCTCTGCCTCCGTAGTGCTGGGATTAAAGGCATGTGCCACCATGTCCAGCTACTTCCTGACTATGGTACAAGCTCCTCTGCAGTACATTTGTTTTCTACATTTAGGTATTTTTGTACATGAAATGCAATCTTTAAATCAATCAAATAGTTACTATAACAAAAAAGCTTTGAACATCAACCTTTTTATAAATAAAGACAGATGGATAATACAAACAATATACTGTTAGTTTTTACAGAAGATTTTCTTATAATTACCTGGAACCAGAAAATACTAAGTGGCAAGCTTGAGTTTTAACTCAGTAGTATTTCTTCAGTTTGTTATAATTAGCATAGAAGGAAGGGCAGACTATAAAAATATATGTATATACTGTCTATTAAGCTACCTTTGACCGTGACCACATCAACTGAAAGATTCCTGGGCCAGTCCTCTCCTAGGACAGCAAACCAGGGAATACAAATGGCCTGAGCCTACTGAGCTGTGTTATGCTGGTGAAAACCCAACACTGGCAGAGCTCACAGTGGAGAAGCCAGCAAACCACCTCACACTCAGCATATTTACAAGAAGCAAAATAAAGCCAGAACTCAATGTAGTTATTGTTTCTTTAAGGAATCCAGACTAAATTTGGGATGCTATTATATTAAATGTATATTTATCTATGCTTTTATTTGATTGGAACTTTGACTGAAAAGCAATACTGAAACAACTTTCTAATCTGTATAATATTCTCAGAGTACACATGCAACCCAAAACACCAGTGCTTACTAACAAAGAACTACTACAAACACACACACCCAAAAAAAAAATCTCACTTTTACGCTCAAAAGTTTTTAATTTTTTTAACATTTTTTTTTGTTATTGTTTTAAAGACTGGTGGTGGTGGCTAGAGAGATTGCTCGGGGTCAGGAGCAGATGCTTCTCAAAAACACCTGAGTCTGGCTTCCAGCAGATGGTCCCTAAGTGTCTGCAACTCTGGCTGCAGGAGATCAGAAGCCTCTGCCTCCATAGACACCTGCACTAATGTGCACATACCCACACACAGACACATACACATAAAGGACAAAAATAAATATTTTCACTGGGCAAGGTGGTGCATTCCTTTAATTCCAGCACTCAGAGACAGGCAAGAGAATCTCTCAGCTGGAGGCCAGGCCAAGGCAGGATCCTCTAACTTCTTAAATGAAGAAGTTCATTAATAGCTATCTGAGCATCGATACTATTTTTGAAAAACAGTTCTGTCTAAATTATACCTAAAAATTATCTTAAGTCATTAAAATGTGCAATTAGTAAATATAGACTACATTAATACATAGAGAGAAAATCCTCTGGGCTGGCAAGATCGCTCTGCAGTTAAAAGTTCTTGCAGAATAGGCCTTAAGTATTATCTGGAAATAAAAGGGTTCTTATAAATTGCACAGTGAAGCAAAAATAAAACTAGAGAGAATACTTCAGGCAGCCAATATAAATTCTAATACAAGATCATTGAAGCACTTCAATTATATATTCTAGTGTTATAAATACAAAATAATGCCCCTCCTCCAGATAGTTATGTTTATGCTAAGACACAAAATGCTATCACAGATAATCTTCCATATCTGGATATTCTGATGTCATGATAAAAACAGCTACCTACAGTTTTTTGTTGTTGTTGTTGTCTTCTTTTCAACATGTCTGTGTGTATGTGCTGTATGAATGTATATGAGGGTGAGCTCACCCATATGGGCCCACATGGAGGCCAGAGATTGACATGAGGATGTTTTTCTTCAATCTTTTTTCACCTTATTTTTTGAGACAAGGTCTTTCAGTGAACTAGAAGCTCACCATTTCAGCTAAAACAGACAGTGAGCCCTTAGACTCAAACTGAGTCATCTCTCCAACCTCACCTACAAAGTTCTATCAAGTAAAATTGTTACTTGTCAGTTTAAAATGTTTAAACTAACACTATTACAGAAATATATAAAAGGAAGTATATGTATGTGATTTAAACAAGAACACCTACCCAGCTTCGGGTTCTAGCAAAGGACACAAAGAGTGGTGGGAGGAATAAGAGGGTCCCTCTTGGCTCCTATGTTTGAATCTTTGGTCCCCAGTCGGTGGACTGTTTGGGAAGGATTAGAGAAGGTGTGGTCTTGTTAGAGGAGGTGTATCACTGGAGGATGGTTTTGAGGATTCAAAGGACTAGAGCCATTCCCAATGTGCTGTCTTTGCCTGACGGCTCTTGGTTGTCCCTTCAGTTCAGTAGTTCTAAATCATTTACTCAGTATGGTCCACTACTAATAATGGGCTTGGGTGGTGAGTATTTTACACTCTTCTACATTCATAATTTTCAATCCTCAGCTACCTGAGTACTGGAATTACAGGTATATACTACTATGTCCATCCAAACAATTTTTTAAAGTTTTTCTGACCTACATGGTGAGTTGCCTGCCAGCTTCTGATATAGAGTAAGACCCAAACTAAAAAGAAAAACAACAAAAATTTAATTCTCCTAACAATCAGTGATCACTGCCAGGCATGGTAATATCTAGAACCCAGCGCTTAGAGGTGAAAGTGGACTAGAGTTCAAGACCAGCCTACAAGTCCCATGTGGTGGCACACATCTGTAAGCTCAGCATTTGGGAAAGGGAGCAAGAGAACAGGGAATTCAAAGCCATCCTCAGTTATCAAGTTTTAGGTCATCCTAGGCTACAGGAGACCAGCCTGGGCTACGCATAGAGAATGTTTCCATGGACAAAATGCAGTAAGTGGTCACTACAGCAGATCATGCTGTCGTTCTGGAATATCATTTTACTTTGGAGTACACCAACTTATTCTGTAAAGACTTAAAAATGCACTATAGAGCTGGGCAGTGGTGGCTCACACCTTTAATTCCAGCACTTGGGAGGCAAAGGCAGATGGATCTCTGTGAATATGAGGCCAGCCTGGTTTACAGAGAGAGTTCTAGGATAGCCTGGGCTACACAAAGAAACCTAGGGGGTTGGGGGAAGATACACTATAGATACAAAAATGATTTAAAATAGTGAGCTTAAAATTTTTATTATTCAAAACCTTATAATTTGGGATTTTTTAAATATAATTTTTGGAAAGGATTTAGGAAGAAAGCAACACTGACTTGACATCTTTTAACTGTTGAAAAGTATGCCAGATACTAAAAAGTAGAGTAAGCAGCTAGGAGTGGTGGTTCACACTGGTAATCTCTGCACTAGGCAGACTAGGGCAGGAAGAAAACTCAAGGCCAACCTACTTACTGTACACAGCAAAACAAACAACAAAAAGACAAACAGAAATTACCAACACAAAACATCAGCTCAAACTATAAAGCTTCAATTAAAAAACTGACAAGTCATACAATATCTCATCCTTTCATACCAAAATATGGCCTACTATTTCATTATTTTTAAATTACATTTCTAAAAACATTTCTGGCAAAGCAAATCATTTTAACAGCTTACTCACAATATAAACAATGAAAAATTGCCACTCTTGGCTAAAGAAAAAAGTCATGGGGTGCTGGAGAGATGGCTCAGTGGTTAAGAGCATTGCCTGCTCTTCCAAAGGTCCTGAGTTCAATTACCGGCAACCACATGGTAGCTCACAACCATCTGTAATGAGGTCTGGTGCCCTCTTCTGGCCTGCAGACATACACACAGACAGAATATTGTATGCATAATAAATAAATAAATAAATATTTAAAAAAAAAGAAAAAAGTCATGGACTCTGATAAACTTTCTAAGATATATATATGTATGTATATATATATACATATATATATTACACTTAAATTTAAATAGAGAGCCAGTGAGACAGTTCAGCAAGCAAAATCAATTGCTATGTAAGCCTGATGACATGATTTCAATTCCAGAAACCCATGATAGAAGGGAAAGAACTTCCAAAGATTATTCTCTGACCTCCATGTACATCTGCACTCAAACACATATCACACACACAATAACAATTTAATAAATTTTAAAATATAAACAAAGTAATAATCTAAAAAATTTAAATCTACATGTAAACTCAAGAGTCTATCACACTTTTTTTTAGGGTTTCTCTGTGGCTTTGGAGCCTATCCTGGAACTAGCTCTTGTAGACCTGGCTGGCCTCGAACTCACAGAGATCTGCCTTCCAGTGTCTCCTGAGTTCTTGGATTAAGGACATGCGCCACCACTGCCCAGCTCTATCATGCTTTTAAGAGTTATTTCGGGGGTGGGGGGGGGAGGCAGGGTGTTTAAAGGTGTTGGAGGAGGCCAAAAGGCATCAGATCACCTGGAGCTGGACTTACAAGCTGTTATGAGCCACCTAGACTAAGTTCTAGTAACCAAACTCAAGGCCTCTGCAAGAGCACCAAGCATTCAACTACTCAGCCATCTCTCCACACCAAATCTTTTAGTTATGCATTTATAAGCTAATAATTCAATAAACTCAAGACAGCAAATTTTTTCCCAGTTTTTTGAGATGGGGTCTTGCCACACAGCCCTTGCTGGTCTGATACTCACTCCATACCCCTAGGCTATCCTCAAATACACAGCAATCCATCTGCCTCAGCTTCCAAGGGCTGGGATTATAGGCATAGGATAGTGATTTATATACTAGTTCCATGATGACCGAGATTAGTTTTTCACAATAATGCCAAATGTATACTTGCTATGTAGACCAGGCTGGCCTTAAACTCAGAGTCTCAGCCTCAGCTGTCTGTCTGTTTATTTTTAAAACAGCACAGGAGGTTAAAGACAGGACTTGACATGCTGGACAAGTACCTGACTACTGAGCAATCTCCCTAGTCCTCTGAAGTACCCATTTTTGTCTCCTTAGGTACAAGCAAAGAATGTCTTCACATTCTTAACCTCAGTCTCCCAGACAGGTTATCTTTCATGGGCTACTACTGTTAGAAACGTGGCAGAGTCTGAATGTAACAGATATATATATTGGCTCAGTGGTAGAGTACTCTCTAGCTTGTATGAGGCCCTCAGTTCAATCCCCCAGACTACCACCCCACAAAATTAAAAAGTACTTACTTTACCTTTATTTCTTCCAGTATGTATTATTTCGACTCTTTTCATACTAGTCTTTGGCTACCATATTCACATCCTATCCATCTGCTTCTTTCAACCTCGCTAACAAAATCATTGATCCCAGTTACTCAGGTACGAACCTTGACACATCCTCATTTTTAATAAGAAGAATAGGGGCTAGAGAGATGGCTCAGTGGCTAAGAGCACATGCTGCTCTTCCACAGGACCCAGGTTCAATTCCTAACACCCATCTGGCAGCTCACACCGGTCTGTAACTCCAGTTCCAAAGCTTCTGGCACCCTCACACAGGAATACATGCAGGCAAAACACCAATGCACATAAAATAAAAATAATAAGGATAATGAAAAGAGGTAGAACACACTGAAA
Source organism: Dicrostonyx torquatus (assembly GCA_028555095.1). Taxonomy (NCBI): domain Eukaryota; kingdom Metazoa; phylum Chordata; class Mammalia; order Rodentia; family Cricetidae; genus Dicrostonyx; species Dicrostonyx torquatus. The sequence continues at coordinate 3,755,416 of JAQHUG010000035.1, forward strand.
TATATATATTATATATATATATATACATACATACATAGAGAGAGAGAGAGAGAGAGAGAGAGAGAGAGATTGATTCACTTTAGATGAGGCTGGCCTTGAACTCAAAGAGATCCACCTGCCTCCGCCTCCCGGTACAGAGACTACAGTTGTGCACCATCACACTTGGCCCACACTGAATTCCTAATATGTGCAAGGCACTATTCTAAATGCTTTGCATATATTAACTGATAAACCACTGGGTACTCTTATAATTCTTATTTTACAAATGTTGAACTCAATATATAACTTTCCCAGGGTCACACAGGAAATAAACAGTCAGATTTCAAATACTGACACAAGAGCTCCAGGGCTCCCACCTTCAACAATGCCAAAGAGAATGCTGAGAATCAAGTCCTTATTCCCAGCACTTGGGAGGCAGAGGCAGGTGGATCTCTGAGAGTTCAAAGTCAGTCTGGTCTACAAATCAAGTTCCAGGGCAGCCAGGACTATTACACAGAGAAACGCTGTCTTGGGGGGAGGTGGGGATTCAAGTCCCTTAAGTTCATGAAAGACGCAAATTCAACATTCATAAGGACCTCAGAGTGCAACAAGTACTCAAAACCACTGGTACTCACTAAATGAACAGAATAGCCCTTGAACTCACCGCCTACTCCGACTGCTGCTAATCCACCAACTTTAAGGCCAAGTTCCCAGCGCTATATTTCATACCTGAGTTTATTAATAAAACCTATAAACTACAGCCAATCAACTAAACTGATGAAATTTTCTGCCACAGTTCCCATAATCCAGTCTCTTTCAATTTAAGGTTTTATTCCTATTATTTCTCAATTAGAGTAATTAAATTACAAACTTAAAGGGCAGCTCTTTCACAGACAAACTCAAAGATGGCAGCTGGGTACTCACTTCCATAATACCAGCATCTGAGTCTGAGTGAGTAGGGGTTGCAAGTCCGAGGGTGGCCTCCACCAAACAAAGACCCTACACATGTGCATGCTGGCACACCTCTTTAATGCTATCACTCAGGAGGCAGAAGCAGGCCAATCTCTGAGTCTGAAGGGCAACCTGCTCTACGTAGTGAGTTCAAGGCCACCCAAGGTTGTGAGTTAGGCTCTGTATCACAAAAAGAAAAAAAAAATTTCCAATTTTGCTCTAATGTCTCCTGACTATTTCATCCATAACTTCCCACTGCCTAGCTGTCTTCTGCCTAGTCTGCTCTTCTCCAGCTCCACAGGTTCAAATCAAGTGTGGCCTTCAAAACCCTCTTTGTTCATTACTCACGACTTCTTCCTTCTTACAGGCCAAAGAAGGACGGGATCACTGCTGCCCACTGGGCCACACTTAACACAGTAACCCCATAAAGCAAAGCCGTATGAATTTCTTCCTAAAAGCAGTTAACCCTGTTTCCAATGTTTCAGTATGTCATAAACACTTTATGAATAGCATATAAATTCACACTTTGATGAGCTGCACAAGCACATCTTTAATAGTGAGCATACACAACTTAAAACTCAGATGGCCCCAAATCACCTACCTCCTCCATTAAGAAACAACTCTGGAGTTGGAGTGATGGCTCAGTGGTTAAGAGCACCCACTGCTCTTCCAGAGGAGCTGGGCTCAATCACCAGCACCCACATAGCAGCTCACCAACAATCCAGTTCAGAAGGAGACCTGATGCCTTCCTTCTGGCCTCTCTGGGCATCAGGTATGCACGCATATGGCATACGGCACACAGACATACATGCAGCAAAACACCCAAACACATAAAAATTTTAACCGACTTTTAAAGGAAAAGGGAAACAAAGGACTCCAAATGCAGAACTCAAGACACAACTTGACCAACAGCTATAAACCGCTGGGACCTCTATTTGGCATCTATCGTCACCCCCCTTTTTCGTGACTAGTTTCTTAACCTTCCCTCTCCCCAAACTATGTGGTGTGGGACAGTGTTTATCCTTTACTTTGCTTCTACATGTATTCCCAGGAAACTGTACTTTGTTACTTCTCAACCAGTTTCTACGGGCAGTCCTTTCTCTAGAAGTCACATCTACATCAGCAGCCTCTTGAGGGTCTTAGGATCTCTTCTGCGTTTTCCCCCCTTCTCTAGTCTGCCCTCTCTAGAAAAGTTCTCTGAAAGGGGGTCGACAACACTACAGAGGAACAAAAGAATACTCTGGCCTCAGGGGAAAAAAATAATACTACTCATTTTTTTTTTTTTTGCTGCTGCTGGGGCTTGAACTCAGGGCCTTGGACAAGCTGTGTGCAATGTCACTGATTTACAGAACTCTATACTCAAATTTTCCCACTGCACTCTTTCTTATACTCATTTCTGTTTGTTAATTACACTAATAGAGCATATAATAAAGACACACAAATTAATAGAGTATGTGCCCAAAATTTGTATTTAAGAGTTTAGAGACACTGAACCAACAAAACCGCTCAGTAAGTAAAGGCACTTGCCTCTATGCCTGATGATGAATGAAGGAGTTCATTATCTGGAACCCACATCACCGGTGGAAGGAGAGAAGGGATTCCCCGAGTTGTCTTCTGAGCTCTGCATGCATGCGCCCGCACACATACACTCACACACAAAATAAATGTAATTTTAAATAGTTTAGAGACAGCTCTTCTGGGGACGCTATGAGACGGCGCAAGTTCCACAGGACCCAGAGCACCTATGCATATATGTACACACAACTGCGGCTCAAAGAAAACTCACATTCCTATCCACACGGAAACCCCAACCATACCCACCCATCTACAGCCCTGCCAGCCATCTCAGAATCCTGGGTCGTACTCAGACACACAGAACAGGGTGGTTTGGCAAAGCCCTTCATTTTTAGTTTAGGGAAAATACTCTATTGAAAGTAAAGAGACGCTAAAAAGGGTTCACAGCTCACCATTCTGACACTGCTTAGTGCCTGATTAATAAAACACACACCTAATATGCCACGATCTCAAGATGCAGTACCTATTTCCCAATTCCTCAGGGCACGACTCGTTCCCGTCGTTAACAACCGGTTTATCCTCCCACCTCCAGAACCTGACTTCATACCTGCCTTCATTCTTTCCTCCCTAGGGACACCATCCCTCGTTCCACACTCGCCCCGTCCTGTCCCAGAACAGCAGACAGTCTACCATGGGTCCCTAAGACCCCTGCTTGCTCTCTCTGCCGCCGCCGCCCCCAGACGCTGCCAGCCAGGCTGGAGAGCCGAGCCGGGCGGGGGGAGGGGTGTGCCTCGCCTCCCGTGACTGGCCCAGATGGCAGCAGATTCCGCCCCCACTCGCGGGCACCCCTCCAGCCCTGGCCCCCCGAGGGCTGCCCGTCCGCCTCGCACCTCGCCCCGACCCCACCCCACCCCCGGGCCCCCCGCCCGCCCTTCGCCGGCTCCGGACACACTCACCGTGCTGGGTGAAGACGTTGAAGCCGGTGTCTGCGGTACGCCCCGCCGGGTCCCGCCTGCGGCCCGAGGGCCTGGCTGCGCTGCTGCCCCGGATCCCGCGCGGCTGCGGCTGCTGGAGCCCGGGAGCCTCCCCGACGCGGCCCACCTGCTGCCCCATCCCGCCGCTCGCGTACTCCCGCGCCCCCGCCGACCCCTGCTCACATTCCTCCTCTGCTCCGGCCTCGGAGCTCCTGACGCCGCTCCGGCCCCTCCAGCCCAAGCCCAGGCCCCCCGGGCCCGAGTCGCCACGAGGACTCCTTTCAGCCGCCGCTGCGCTGCCTCCCAGCGACTCACAGACTCTCCTTCTCCCTCCCCCTCAGGCGGCTCCGCACCCCAGCCGCCGCCGCCATCTTTAAACCACCGAGCACAGGGCGAGCGTGGGACAGAGCGTCTCCCGGCCCCTCTCGCCAGGCACCTCCGCTACTCGGAGGGCGGAGCTCCAGGTGGCCCCGCCCCGCGCCGCGCCCCGCTGTGTGGAAGCTAGGGCCCACCGCTCCTCCGAAGCTCTCGGGGTAGGGGGGCCCACGGGTGCTTCGTTGCGCCCGGCGTCCGGGTCCGAACCCGCCGGTGCGGACGTTCGCCCACGTCCGGCTCCCCACACTACCTCCCTTGGGGGTGTATGAACCCCCAGTCTTTCCTGTCCCACCTCCACCTGTCAAGTCAGACGAGGCTGAGAACCCACCACGTGCGCAGCTCAGCAGCAAACAGCTGAGACTGTGAATCCTGGTGCTTCGCTGCCATTCAAATGAGGAGCTCGTCACACACACTTAGCAGCAGGCCTAGAGTGAAGTTTGAAATGGGTATAAAATTCCCGGGGAGGTGATAAAGTGCAGGGTTAGCTTAATTTTAATTTGGCGGATTATTTCTTGATGTTAAATTGCATTCGCGTAGGTTGGGTGCACTTTGCGGTGTTTTGGCAAAGCAGTTATAGCCCAAATTCCTCGTACTACCGTGGATTGCTCTTGAACTCTTCTGCCATCTGCCCAATCGCGTGTGTTTCTGTTAGCTTTAAACGCTTGACAGTAAAACTAATCTCCCCACAGACATGTTTTCCTCACTGTGCACGAGGTCAGGCCCTCCTTTGTTGACAAGGAAAAAAATATCACTTTGACCTTGTTTTTGAGTCAGAACTTACTCATCTGTAGCTTCTGGTGTCTGAATAGTGACCCGGGCAGAAGAGAAATGATTTCTACTGACATAAACCCTGTGTGCAATTGTTTCACCATCCCACCCCGCTGTGTGTTCTTTCATTTAATGTTGAGCCAGTTGTTTTTTTTAATCCTCGAAGACTTGATGATGCTCATTTCCTGCTATTCCTTTGACTTCCTTGTTGTTTTGAAAAGGCTCTGTTACTGGACATAACACTTGAAATTTTGCTTTTGCATGAGGACTGGAGCCATTGGGTAGAGTGGGGAAGACAACCACAGGAAGAGTTGGCCAAATAGGTGCAGCTCTGCCTTACATCTCTTTTGTAGAACCATGCAAGACCACAATTGTGTGTCGGTGAGACTCAAACTCAGGGCCTGGTGAGACTCAAACTCAGGCAAGGGTGCTACCGCTGGACAACACACCCAACCTCCAGCTGATTTTGATATATTCACTATTCTAAGAACCTTAGGGGCTGGGAAAGATGGGTTAGTGTCAGAAAAGTATTTATACTACAAGCCTGACCACCCGGACTTAGAGCCTCAGAACTCACACAAAAAACTACTAGTCATAGAAGCCGGACGCGCTAGCCCAACCTCTGTGACCCCAGTTTGTCTATAAGAAGGTGGGAGGCAGAGATGGGAGCGTCTCCAGAAACCCACAGGCCAACTAGCCTGGCATATGTGTGTAGTGCCTTAAGGAGCCTGTCTTAAGCAAAGCACATAAGGTAAGACCTGGCAAAGTTGTCTTGTGACCTCCACATGAACACATGCACACGCATGCATGCACATTAAGAATACTATTAAATTATTCCATTGCCACCCAGTGTGTGGCCAGCACTGAATTTAGCTCCTATAGGAAAAGAAGCACTATACTTTAGCACTGGATACAATATGAGTTTTTATTTATATCAAAGATTTCCTATATTTAAAATACTTTTTTTTTTCTGGGAGTCATGGTGTACCCCTGCCATTGTAAAAGTTCAATGGCAGGAGCATCACAAGTTCAAGGTCAGAGTAACTGCATAGTAAGACCCTGTCAAAAAATAAACAAAAATCACACACACACACACACACACACACACACACACACACACACATGCCCTGGTGGATACTTGTTTTCCCATGTGGTATTTCCAACTGCTAAGAGAGCTGAAGCAGGGAGATTGCTTGAGTCCATGAATTTGAATGAGACCAGCCTGTATGGCATAGCAAAATGCTGTCTCAAAATAGTTTCTTTTTTTCTTTTAAGTCACAAAATGGTTGCAGCTACGGAAAAAAATTAATTCACAAAGCATAAGTATGATAATAGAAATAGAATTGTTTTACTATTTAGTTTTTATTTATCCAGGGAATTTCAATTTGGTGACAACAGTTTGGTTTCTCTGCTAATTCATGAATGATGGGCAGTAATTGCTGTGTAGAATGGTGCTGTGGTTAAGGGCAGGGACTCTGAAATTAGAAGGCTTAAGCTCAAAACTTGGCTCTGGCAGGACAAGGGTAGTTGTATGCCTGTAACCCTAGAAACTCTGGAGATTGAGACCAGAGATCAAGTCAGCCTGGGCTAGATAATGAAACCTTGCTTAACAACAAGCAAGCAATAAAAAGGAGGGAGGAGGGAATGAAGGAGAGAGGAAAAGAAAAGACTGGTGTAAAAAAGTTTTTCCAGCCATGGTGGCTGGCACAGAACTCAAGCAGAGGCAGTCGGAGCTCTGTGAGTTCTAGGCCAGCCTGTTCTACATAGTGAGTTTCAAGATAGCCAGAACTACATAAAAAGACCCTGTCTTATAAAAACAAAAACGTCTCATATAAATATAGACTATTAGCACAAAAAAATATGAGACAGAGGAAGAAGAATCAGAAGTTCCAGACAAACCGCAGGTATGGGAGACCTTGTCTCACACAAATAAAAATTAGTTATACAAAAGCGACAACAAAATGATGCTTGTGGAGTTCATTTGCATAGAGATTCTCCAAACACTAACTCTGTGGTTTCCCTTTTGGATATTTTTTAATATAATTTTTTGTTACTTGAGTATCTGATATATGTACACAATGTATTTTGATCATATTCCCTCACTTTTCTGCCCATCAACTCTCCCTGTTCCTGAGTGTGAACAACCAATCTACCAATGGGCATATCTCCAAAGAAAAAGTACCCTCCCTCCCCAGCAGCCACCAACTATTAATAACTTGTCAGCTAGAAGCAGGGCCTTATGAGTCCCTCTTCTACCCATGTGGATTGACTGGCTTGATCTTACACAGGTCTTGTGGAGATAAGTACAGCGGCTGTGTGTCCAGAGGGCAATGGCCATGTCATGTCCATTATGACCAAGGTTAAGAGCAACCCAAATCTGTGGCTATAAATATAAATATTTGAAGGTGATTTGATAAGCTAACCATTAAGCAAAACAATAGTTTATAATAGTAATAGTAATAATCCCCCACTAAGGCCTGTAAACTTCTCAGCCAAGATTAACAGGACCAGGCATGAACTAGCTCCTGTAGAACAGGCCTCAGATCCAATTTTTTAAAAAACCACTGGAATAGCCCCATAACAGTTATGCCACTATTGTACCAATGGGCACATCTTGCCTGGCAAGTCAGTGTTGTAGCGTTCAGGGTCCAGCAATTGTTAAGAACACTGCTGTCTTACTCTGTGGTCTACACAGCACCTTTCAGTGCTATGTACACAAGCCTGTAGGAAGGAAGTCTCCCAACCAATTCCAGATTGAATTCTCTACATCCTCCAACCAAAGTGCAGGGTGTTGTCAGCAATAGGATCATATTATCTAGTTATGGTGGGTAATTAAGAGCAATAGTAAAGCTTGGTGAGTTGGCCCAGGAGGTAAAGGTACTTGCTACCAAGTTTAATCTGAGTTTGATGCCTGGGATACACATGAAAAGAGAGACAACACCCTGAAATTGTCCTCTGACCTCTACATGTGCCCTATGACATGTTCACACACACAATAAATAAATGAACAAGGGAATGTCTTAAAAAAAAAAACAGGCCGGGCGGTGGTGGCGTACGCCTTTAATCCCAGCACTCGGGAGGCAGAGGCAGGCGGATCTTTGTGAGTTCGAGGCCAGCCTGGTCTACAAGAGCTAGTTCCAGGACAGGCTCCAAAGCCACAGAGAAACCCTGTCTCGAAAGAAAAAACAAAAACAAAAACAAAAAATTAAAAAATTTAAAAAAAACAGCTCCTGGTGAAGAAAGTTAAGGGGAAGAAAAGGGAGCAATAACAGTTGTCTGTTGTTTAGGGAATTTCAAAAAGACTTCAAGACCAATAACTTGTAGGGAAGTGTGTCAAAACCTGGCACTGAGATTTTCCCTCATTAGCCCACATCTTGAGAGAAGCATTGTCCATCCATGTGGGGTATTGTTTTCAAACTCCTATTTTTTATTTATATTTTGTACAGGGTTTCACTATGTAGCCTTAACTGTCCTGGAATTCACTATGTAGGTCAGTCTGGACTCAACTCACAGAGAGTTTGAACTGTGCCTCCCAAGTGCTGAGATTAACTAGGCAAGCAAACCACTCCTAGCTTTATTATATTTCCTCTTCTCCCCCCACTCTCTTGCCGCCATCACCCCTTTAACTTTTAGCTTCCAGTATTCCCCTCCCTCCCCACTTCTTTCATATCGTGTATTTTACTACCCCTTACCCCCATTAAGGCCTGTTCCTCTCCCCTCGCTCATAGGCTCTTTCTGGCTTTCTGGCTTTCTCTGGTTTTGAGACATGGCCTCTTCTCTATAGCCCAGGCTGACCTCAGATTCAGCTCTCCTCAGCTTCTGCCTCCTAAGCACTGTGATTACAGTCCTGCTACCATAGCTGTTTTGTTTGTTTGTTTGTTGGCTCTGGTTGACCTGGGAGTCTCCATTCTCCTGCTTCCTCAGTCTCCCAGGTGCTGGGATTTGCAGGTGTGTGCTGCCGTTTCTACCCCATTGATCCCTAAGATCCTATTTGGATCAATGCAGATATTCTGTGATGGGAGACTTAGGCCACATCCATGATCTTGCAATGTTTACTACTCTTCTGTTTCCAGAATGAAAGGAGAGCTTTGAGAATTCAGAATGGAAGGCAGAGAATAGACTAGGAAGGGACTGGTTAGCTAAGTGCAAAAAAATAACCTCCCATAGTTCATTCTGCTAATCAGTAGATGCATCACAGTTCCACACTAAAAACAGTTCCTAGTATCATTTCTACCTGAGCTGAAGGTGGCTGGGAGTTTCAGACAATAACTGGGCGAAGAAAGTAATAGGTTGTTAGAGGTGTGCATAGTCCCGAGTCCAGTGTAGAGTGCGCAACTATTATGTGCAAGACCCTGGATATGATCGCAGAGGAGGTGCAGAGTGACAGGGCATGGTGCACAGAGGCCCAGAGCAGCCTTAGCCGAAAGGCTTGCTGCTCAGCACCCTTGCCGTCCTCATCACAGCCTTACCACTTGGCTGAGCCATGATTCCCTGACCCCTCACCTCATGGGTCTACATTTCCATGCTCTTGTCATAGTTACAGTTTTCGTAGGAGCACCCATGTCCTCCTTTTCTCTACATCTAGATGGACAGGCAGTGCTGTCAATGCAAATCACAGCTCTCACTCTGAGAGGAAGCCA
>JAQHUG010000035.1:3854844-3866687 GCA_028555095.1 Dicrostonyx torquatus
TTTTTTTTTTTTTTTTTTTTTTTTTTGGTTTTTCGAGACAGGGTTTCTCTGTAGCTTTGGAGCCTGTCCTGGAGCTAGCTCTTGTAAAGCAGGCTGGCCTCGAACTCACAGAGATCCACCTGCCTCTGCCTCCCAAGTGCTGGGATTAAAAGCATGCGCCACCACTGCCCGGCACAACTTCATTCTTTAGATTGAAAAAAATTTCATTGTGTATCCGTACCACGTTTCCTTACGTGTCCTCCATTGATGGACACTTAGTTTGGTTCAGTAACCTAGCTGTTGTGACAGTTGATACCCGTGACCTTGGTATGCTAACATTGCAGTATTTCTAAAAGTTGAAAGCTATGGGTATATGTGTGTGTGAAAGAGAGATTTTAAGTTCTGTACATTCATTGTGAATCAAACATTCACTCCTTTTTACTTTTGTCTCTCCCCAGGCTGGTACTTGAGTTCAATCTCCTGGCCTATGCTTTTGGCAAACTGCCTACTGTTATCTGGACATGGTGGTCTATGTTCCTGTCTACACTCTCAATCCCCTATTTCCTGTTCCAACATTGGGCCCATGGCTACAACAAGAGTTCTCATCCACTGGTCTATTCCCTTGTCCATGGCTTTTTCTTCTTAGTCTTTCAGCTCGGAATCCTAGGTTTTATACCAACATATGTTGTGCTAGCATATACACTGCCTCCAGCCTCCCGGTTCATTGTTATACTTGAGCAGGTAAGGATCTGAGTGTTACTCGGAATGATGCTATGCCTACTTAACTAAGAATCATTAGATCCTATACTGATGCTGTTATTAACTGATGCTAGCACTGGGTGTGTGTTTGTATTTATCTCAGTACCATTATCTGTGGAACTGAAGGAATTTTGAGTCAGGGGCTCCTATATATCCAGTTAAGTTCTAATTTTCCTGCCACCTGCTCCCAAATCCTGGGATTGCAGATACGCCGCCATGCTGTCTTTAGAATTGAAGTGTTTACTTGGGTCATATCATTTTAAAGAATTTGTTCTACTTCAGTTATCTGGAGCTGAAATAAGTTATATTGAACTATATTTGAAAAAAAAGTTTAGAAATACTTTTTTGTAAAAGTCTTTTGGATGTTTGTAGTTGAAAATCCCCACTTTTGAAGTGATTGAGCTCACCATGTCCTCATGTAGCTATTCTTGTTGAAATGAGAGCTACATTTTAGTTTGTTTGTCCTACACTCTGGGGGTTTTCTGGCTTGTGTTGACTAAGGGAAAGGAACATTCTTTGAGCCTTTCCTTTGCAGGCCGGGGAGTGTCAGGTAGGATCTCCACCACTGAGCTAGCTACTCGCAGCTCTTGAACAGTTTTTTTCTTTTTGGTTTTTTCATGACAGGGTTTCTTTGTGAAACAGTCCTGGCTGTCCTGGAACTCACTCTGTAGACCAGGCTGGCCTTGAACTCACGGAAATCCACCTGCCTCTGCCTCTTTCCACCTGCCTCTGCCTCTTTAAGTGCTGTGTTTAAAGGCATGTGCCACCACTGCCCAGCCCTTGAACAGATTTTTAACGTCTCAATATTTTTTTTTAATAAATGAATAAGACTTCTGTTAGGTACAAAATAATTGAAGTTATTACATATCTTTCTCTACAAGTTATTTTTTTCTTTATAAAGGCTAACGAGTTGGTATGTGCAGATTTAAGTTTTATATGAATGTTACCCAGTGCAGTTCTGGAGTTACAAGACAGTGCTGGAAAATTCACTTTCCCTCTCCTTTGGCAGATCCGTTTGGTGATGAAGGCCCACTCCTTTGTTAGAGAGAATGTGCCGAGAGTACTCAATGCAGCCAAGGAGAAATCAAGTATGTAACTCTCACCTAAAAGAACTAGTGATGGGATATTTCATCTTTTTGCATGCTAGAATGACATTGTATTCTGTAGAGAGTATGTTTTATTCTATGTGCATGGGATCCTTATTGATTTGGAAGACTCATTAGTTCCTGACTGTTCTATTTTGACCTTTTATCTACAATGCAAAAAAATGTATCTTTAGACTCTTGTAAATGGAGTGTTCNAAATGGAAAAACTCCTTTTGAAAAGGAGTTAAGTACAATGAAGGGAAAGAACAAGGAGCAGGCCCATGGAGTCAGAGGCACATTTGACCCAGATTCCTGCCCCCCCCCATGCCTGCCTTGTCTAGAAGGGTCGGGTTTCTGCTCGTGCCACAACCTCTTTCCATGAAAGGTCGAAAGGTTCTCTGGGCTGAGTCAGGCACTGAGTCAGAGACACCAAACAATTCTTAGACTCCTAGAGGCCTTGTGGAGTCAGCATAATCCTCCTTAAAACCATCTTTGAGGAAATTGTGAGTCCTGTGGCGTTTGAGATGCTAAAAAACTGTGCCCTGATTCATTTGCGCTGTGCTGCTTCTCCCAGCCTACTTGGAAGTTTTTCAGCCTTTGGAAGAATTATTTGATTCATCCACAGATGACTGTTCTTTTCTCATTTCAGTACTCAGTCTGATGTAGCTTCAGCCTGCAGGCTTTCCACAGAAGCTGCTTTCTGAGGTGTGGCTGTGAGCGTGTTTCTAATTGTGCCTAAAATGTCTATCCATTCCCACCCGGGTACCTATCTTATTCCTGAGGTGTGTGCTTTTATTATGTAGGTTCCTAATCAGAGGACCTTTTTCCCCCATTCTTGGACTCTTCCGGGTGATCTAATTGAGTTGCTTGCTTAAAATAGGAGGTTCTTGTGAACCCCAAAACACAGTGCATTTGTTTACTGGATTTCTGTTCATTTGCTTTTCGTTGTTTAAAACAGGGTCTTGTTCTGTAGCTCTGGGTGGCCTGGGTACATACATATAGAATGGTTAGCAATCCTCCTGCCTCAACCCCCTGTGTGCTGGAGTGGTTACTAGATTATCTAAACACCTTCTTTTTTTAGTCATTGTCCTCTCCCTCAGCATCTGTCTACCCCTCGAGGGCCACTGGCTGAGGGAAGTTAGTACACACAGATGCGAATTTGAGCGATCAAGTCAGTGGGAAAGCCCCAGCTAACGCCATGGCCCTTCAGTTACTCAGACTTTATACTGACTAACTGTGCTCACATTTTGAATTCTAAATAACAGTTTCATATGCTAGGAGAATGTGAAAGGCAGAAGCAGACTACTCCATTAGCTGTCCTCTCACACAGGGAGTGGCAGTACTAGTCACCAGTGTCATCTCTGAGGATTTCTGAAGGGAGTTTAAGAAACTTCCTGGTCTCGACAAAGGCAGTGTTCTTGAGTCCACTGGCAGCAGCTTCTGTTGATTATTTTTTGTTAATTTTTCTTATTGTTTTTATTGAGCTATGTATTTTTCTCCATTTCCTTTCTCCCCCCTCTGATTTTTAATTTCTCAGAGAAAGATAGATATTAAGACATGAGCATTAGACAGCTAATTATAGTACCATATAGGTGCTACATTTAAATGATTGTCTTAGGCTGGGTGGTGGCACACTCCTTTAATCCCAGTGCTCGGGAGGCAGAGGCAGGTGGATCTCTGAGTTCAAGGCCAGTCTGGCCTATAAGGGCTAGTTTCAGGACAGGTTCTAAAGCTACAGAGAAACCCTGTCTCAAAAACCAAACCAAACAAACAAAAAAAAAAAGAAAAAAGAAGAAGAAAGAAGATAAGAATATTGTTTTGGATTCCTGAAGTATCCACATACAAATTTGAGTTCAGGGGGAATGACATATATATATTCATAATATATAAATATTTACATAATATAGACATAATGCATTGATTTTTGTTTTCTAAATAAAACTATTAAAAGAATGTTCTCATTTCTATCTGCTGTTCTGTGTGTATTTGAGGGCAGGTTCTTAGTCCAGGTGGCCTCACACTTGCTCTGCCTCTACCTCCTATTTCTCCCATCATGTCCCTCTGATGTTAGTGTCCTTCCCAGATGCTCATTTACCAAGTGGTCCTTCAGAATCCTTGGGGATGTAGGCATATCGCCAGGCATGGTGGCATGTGACTGATCCCAGCACTTTGGAGGTGAGGGCTTGGAAGGAAGATCAAGGTCGTTTGTCTACATAGCAACTTTGAGGGAGGAAAAGAGGAGAAAGGTGATAGGTGTATATATATATATATATATTTATTTTTTGGTGGGGGGGCGATAAGACAGGGTTTCTCTGTAGCTTTGGAGTCTGTCCTGGAACTAGCTCTTGTAAACCAGACTGGCCTCGAGCCCATAGAGATCCTCCTGCCTCTGCCTCCTGAGTGCTGGGATTAAAGGCGTGCGCCACCACCGCCCAGCAGGTATATATTTTCAACAGGGTATATGTTATTACTGTGTTTTCATTACGTGTCTGAAACTACAAGTCACCAATAGAAATTATTTCTTCTGCTTTTACTCCTGTGAGCTCACTTGTTTAGTGTGGCTTTCTGTCAACCCACACTTTAAGGGGTCCTCTTAGAGAAACGTCAATGACCCACAAGCAAATGCTGATGTTTTTATTTATTTGTTTAAAATTTTAGGAACTGAAGCCACTGTTTCTGAAGGAAGTTGGTTGTCACTTTGATGATTTTGTGACCAATCTTATTGAAAAGTCTGCATCTCTGGACAATGGTGGGTGTGCTCTTACAACCTTCTCCATTCTTGAAGAAATGAAAAACAACCACAGAGCCAAGTGAGTATGTGTGTTGTCGTCTCCCAGTGTAGACATCTACTCTAGCCAGCTCTGTGGGCAGAATGTGAAGTATAGTGGAAATGCCCCAGGTCACACCATGTCACCACTTCTACATTTTCTTTTTTATATTTTTTATGTTTTGAGTCAGTTTCTCACTATGTTGGCTTGGCTGGCCTGGATCCCTGTGTGGATCAGACTGGCCTCACAGAGAGTTGTCTGCCTCTGCCTTCTGAGTGCTGGGGCTAAANCCTGGTCTACAAGAGCTAGTTCCAGGATAGGCTCCAAAGCTACAGAGAAACCCTGTCTCAAAAAAAAACCAAAAAAAAAAAAAAAAAAGGAGTGTTCATAGCCTCACTCCAACTATGTCTGCTTACTTTGCAAATTGTAGCTTCCCTCTGTTTTTTATTGTAGTCACAGTAATGAGATTGGCAGTACTGGGTTATAGCATGGATAACAAGTCATTTTAATAGACCAGGAAGATAAACAGGAGCCAGGAGGTCAAGCTGTTCTTCCCAGTTCTTCTCTTCCTTCTTGTTTCTTCCTCCTCCTCTTGTTCCTCCTACCACCCCTCCCCCCCCAGATTTCTCTGTGCAGTCCTGTCTAGCCTTAACTTATCTGCCTCTGACTTCCAAATGTGAGTGCTGGGATTAAAGGCGTGTACCACCACTGCCTGGCCAGCCCTGTTCTTGCTTCCTTTTTCGGTTCTTCTAGTTTTCTGGGAGAAGTCAAAGATCTTGTAATCCAGTAGTTTTCCTTTTTTAGGCACAGTTCCAGTACCTACAGTCAACCAGTACCTGTACTTCCTGTTTGCTCCTACACTTATTTACCGTGACAGCTATCCAAGGTAATTTTGGGGGAGGAGATGTGCGGAGCGCCAGAGGTGCTCCAAGTGGGGGGACAGCTTTGGAGGAGGGCAGTTCATACAGGGCTACAGAGACAACCGAATGCCTTCAGTGGTCCTTCTAGCGGGCTAGTTCTAATGACTAATTCTTGATAGAATTATGTAATTTTGTTATGATTTTGGTGTTAAGTTTTTGGTGGTGGTGGTGGTTGGAGATCAAATTCAAGGCTTTGTGGCATGCTAAGCTCACACTGTCCTGCTAAGGTATTCCTCTGCCCATAAATGATATTCTGTGTAGAAAAACATCGTTAGGCCATTTACATTGTAGATAAAAGGACAGAAGAGTTCATTGCTTATTGCAGAGAACCCGGTTTTCTTCTTTTCAGGACTCCTACTGTAAGATGGGGCTACGTTGCTATGCAGTTTTTACAGGTAACTTTTTAAGGACTTCTTAACATGATGATTGGTACATTTTATTTTTTATGATTTTTTTTATTAACAAATGAGCTTTTTTTTAAAAAAAAAAAGTATATGTTTTATTTTATGGTCATTGTTGTTTTGTCTACATGTATATCTGTGTGTGGGTGTCAGAAATCCTGACACTGGAGTTTCAGACAAGTGTGAGCTGCCATGTGGGTGCTGGGGATTGAACCTGGGTCCTGGAAGAGCAGCCAGTTCTCTTAACTGCTGAGCTATCTATTCAGCCCCATAAGTCTTTTTGAGATGGGATTTCTCTATTATGTAGCTCTGACTGTCCTGGAACACTCTGTATAGACCAGGCTGACCTCGAATTCACAGAGGTCCCCCTGCCTCCCAAGTGCTGGATTAAAGGCGTGGCCATTATGGCTGGCCCTTTTTTAAAAAAAAAAAAATTAAAATTAAAAATCTATTTAAAATGTTGGTGGTAACTCATGCATTTGACCTTAACACTTGGAGCAGGAATTTTGACTTCTATAATCAACCAGGACTTGACTATAGTGAATACCTGTCTCCAAAAACTAAAGTTGGTAAAGTATGTCATAAGCACTTCAAGAATGCTCTCTGTTAAGGCTAAACCTTTTAACCTACCCCAATGCAGGCAATGTGTGTGCTTTGCCCATTAAAGGAGAACATTTAAATTAATGTAATTTTGTTTGATTATTTCAGTAAGAACCTAGATAGATTTCCTTTTCCCTTTTCTGGGTGGGGTTGTATACGTGGGGGTTTGCTTTGAACCCCCATTTCTTCCTCACTTATTTTGAGAACCATAAATCCCAGAAACTCCCATTTTAAATTCTATTTAAGCCAAATACTCAGCTGTAAAATGAGTTACTTTATTCCAGCCTTCATAAACAGGTTCTGCATAGTCTTCTAAAAATGCGATTTGGACCAGGTGTGGTAACATGTGTCTATAAACTCAGTACTCAGGATGCTGAGGCAGAAGGATTGTTGAGTTTGAATCCAGTCTGAGCTACACAGCAAGATGTGATCTTAAAAGAAGTAATTTAGTAAATTATTAGGAAAAGTCATGGTGGAAATGAGGCTTGAGTATCTCTCTGAAGGAGTGGGGCCATCCTCTATATACTGGGGTTAAATTAAATATATGTAAACGTTAATTGTATGTGTATTTCCTTTGGAGGAAGACATGTCCTCCCTCTTTGTGAAGCTGTCATTGTTTTCTTTGTTGTGTTCCAGGTTTTTGGCTGCCTGTTTTATGTATATTACATCTTTGAGAGACTCTGCGCCCCATTGTTCCGGAATATTAAACAGGAGCCCTTTAGTGCTCGTGTTCTGGTCCTGTGTGTATTTAACTCCATCTTGCCAGGTAACCTGGGCGCTCTTTAATCTGTCCATCCATATATATAGTCAGGAAGAAAGCAGGAAGCTGCCCTTCGTAGGTGCCTTCAGTTCCCTGCCTTTTCCTGTGAACTTAGCTCCACATAAACCCACCCACCACTTCTTCATCTGCTCCAGAAGTGGAAAGCCCTCCTGGTTTCACTTCTCACTTCAGTCTGCTTCCTCCGGCAGTGTTATGTCCACATGTTATGTGTTTCTTCCTTTTCCTCTTCGGTTCTCGATAATCTCTACTCTCACTAGGCCACCAAATACCCATACTTAAAGTCGCTAGTAACCTCATGATGCTAAACCGGATAGGTAGTTAGCTATTTTCCAGAGTGACCTCTAGGAGACGCAGGATACAATGGCCACATTTTGAAGTCTCAGTTGACCACTTTCTTTCTTCTTTTCATCATGCCTTCTTGTCTCTTAGTTTCATTTGCCCCATGTACTTTTTCCTGGTAACACACAGGACTCAGCTGTAGACAGACAGACACAAACTCTGTACTTCAGGAGCTTACACTTCAGAGCTTCTATGGCTTTACCTTGTCTCTGCTTACTACTGACGTCACCATCTCCCTTTCCTGTCTTTTAGATGTCTCTAAACACGGACAGGGACACACACACACACACACACACGCGTGCGCGCCCGCGCACAAGCATAACTTACCTCACTTGACTGCAAATTCCTTGAGATTAAGGATCATATTTTAAGATTTTTTTTTTATTTTTTTGCATGTTAGTGTTTGCCTGAATGTATGTGTACCATGTGCTTGCAGTGGCTTTAGAGGCCAGAAGAGGGTGTCGAATCCCCTGGGACTGGGGTCACAGACAGTAGTGAGCTACCATGTGGGTGCCGGGACCCCTGGAAGAGCAATCTATGCTCTTAACCACTGAGATCTTTCCAGCCCCAAGGATCACATTTTAAAGCCACTTTTAGGTTATCCTGTACTGTCCAGCAAACACTGTATGAGGCTTTTTTGGATGAAATAGGTGCACATGCAATGAGTATTTCCCAGTAGAGTGTGAAGGTACTGTGTACATAGAACAGCCTGGGGGCTTTGTTTCTTGTGTTATAGATGACATTCAGCATTGGGCATTGGAAATATACTAGAGAATAAAAAAAAAATCTGTTTGGAGAAAAATGATGGGAAGGGTTTTTGACAGAAGGACAGATAGAAAGGCCTGGAGATATCTTCGAATGTCAGAAGTCCTGTTGTAGATGGTGTTTGCAGGTCCCAGGGAGAGAGTTACCAAGTTCAGCTATATGTCTAGGCATTTCTTTAAAGCAGGTTGGAATCACCTATTTTCTGTTAAAATAACATAGAAATACATTATTATTTTTTAAAAGTAAAACAACAACAAAACCCCTAGCTTTCCAAGGTGCACTACTATGTCACCTCTGGAGTGGGTGAACTGAATACCAGCAGGCTTTGCGGCAGCATCCAAGGTAAAAATACACTGGTGTGTCGTTCATGATGGCTGGCTGTAAGCTGTTCAGAAGACTTCAGATTGTCGCTCTTGTTTTCAGGGGTGCTGATGCTGTTCCTTACGTTTTTTGCCTTTTTGCACTGCTGGCTCAATGCCTTTGCTGAGATGTTACGCTTTGGTGACAGGATGTTTTATAAGGTATTATATACTTGCTCTCATCTTTTCATGTTATGTTTTCTCTCTAATATATGTATTTGAAACAGGATTCCTCTATGTAGTTGTAGGCCTTGAACCCATAGAGATCTGTCTGCCTCTGCCTCCCAAGTCTTGGGATTAATGGCATGCACCACCATACTTGGCATTTCTAATCAATTAAAAAAAGAAATGATTGGGATTGGGGGGGTTCAGGGCGCACATGTACCACGAATGCATGTGTGTTTAAGAATCATTCTCTCAGGCTTGGCAACAAGCACTTTGACCTCCTGAGCTAGCCTGCCTTCTGTCCCATTCCATTTATTTCCATATTGAGCTTTTTTGACACAAATTTCGTGAGATAATTTTTTTCTCCTAGTCTCCCCAATGTTAAGTCTGAAATTCTGATACATGTATAGTTAGCGTAACCTACTGACGCCTGCTCCCTTTGGATAGCAAGTGATTGCTATTACATACTCATCAACTCAGCACTCAGGAGACTGAAGCAGGAGGATTACCACAAATCCCAGGCCAGCCTCGGCTATAGAAGAGTAAAACCTTGTCTTGGCCTTTCTTCTTCCCACCCCCACAAAGAACATATGGCCTCTGTTGGCTCCTGTGAGGTGCTGGTGACTGCGGTAGGAAGTGTTTACCAGAGGGCATTATGCCAGCTCCTCACTGTGCCTTTCAAATGGCTGCTGGATTTTATGAAGTTGCCTCAGCGGGTTAGTCCATTTAAGACTGCTGAGTGGTTCCCAAGGGAAATGGCTTCCTTCATTTCCAAAGGTGTTATTTCTGCTTCAAATGGTATTCTTAGACTTCTAAAGCTGGCCTTGTCATGTCTTTTTGTTCTGACTTCATCTCCACCACTCCATTCTCAAAGACAGTAAATGTGGATGGCACATTTTGGATGTCTGATTCTATTAATGTCTTACCTTCAAATTGGGAGCAAGAAATACAAAGAAACATTAGAAACCACCACCTCACTCCCTTCATAATTAAATGTTACCCGGTCCCAGTCAGCCTGTTCACATGCGTGTTCAGTTCTCTTATGTTTAACAAGGTAGAGAGGAAGTTTACTGATAGCTATGGAAGCAAATATTAGATGTAAATGGTTGTGTGTTCTGTGTCTCTTCCATCATAACATACTTGATAACGAGACAAAATGCCCTCAGAGCCTTAAGCTATGTTTAGCTCTAATATACATTAGTATTGACTACTAACTGCTCAGATGCCGTTTGAGATTCTAGCATCAGTGTGTGGGCTAACAGCTTGATCATAATGACAACCTTCAGGCATTCCGTCAGGGCTTTAGCTGTGTGACCTTATACCTTTCCTCTTCTTTCAGGACTGGTGGAACTCGACGTCATACTCCAACTACTACAGGACCTGGAATGTGGTGGTCCACGACTGGCTCTACTACTATGCATACAAAGACCTCCTCTGGGTAAACAGAAAGACCTAGTTGACGTTATATAAGAAATGGGGATTCTGAGAGGCCTGGAAAGATAGCTCAGTGGTTGCTGTGAGTGCTTGCTGCTCTTGCAGGGAACAGAATCCACATTGGGCAACTTAAAACCACATGTAACTGCAGTTCCAGGGGATTGGGTAACCTCCTCTGGCCTCTGCATGTATCTGCGTGCATGTGGCCTATGCATATACATGTAAAAATACAATAAGTTAATCTTTATGAAAAAGTTCAGCATGGTGGCACACACCTCCCAGCACTTTGGAGTCAGAGGCAGGTGGATCTCTGAGTTCAAGGCCAGGCTGGTCTGTTGACTGAGATTTCTGCCCCACCTGGTCCTGTATCCTTTCAGTCTCAAAGAAACACACAGAGGCCTACGTTAATTATAAACTGATTGGCCTATTAGCTCGGGCTTCTTATTAACTTCTATAACTTACATTAGCCCATAATTCTTGTCTGTGTTAGCCACATGGCTCGGTATCTTTTATCAGGGAGGTGTTCTCATCTTGCTTCCTCTGTGACGACTGCAGACAGAACCTTTCCTCTTCCCAGAATTCTCCTATTCTGGTTGCCTGGCTACTGGCCAATCAGCGTTTTATTAATTGCCTCACAGCACTGGTCTACATCCTAAGAGCTACACAGTAAGACCCTCTCTCCCATCCAAGTACTAACCAGGCCTGACCTTGCTTAGCTTCCAAGATCAGACGTGTTCAGGGTGATATGGCCATAGACAAGACCTTCTCTCAAAACAAACAAAAGTGGAAAAGCTAGCCAAGCAAGCATGAAAGAATTTTTTTTAAAATAGTGTTGCACAACTGGAAAATGATGTGATTGCCATTGAAGAAAGTGTTATAATTTCTTGTCCATTGTCTTAAAGTTTCCACAAAGAAGGAACCTGTGTTCTATGAATGTTATTGAGCGTGGAAACCATTATGTATATCACTAGGACAATCATTCCTTTCTCTGAACTTCACTACCTGGCTACAAAGTTACAATTCTTAGAAATCTGTGTAGGAACTGAAGTGATCCACCTACCAAGGACCTTTAGGAATCTCATTGTCCACAAATAATCTTCTAGCCTCTCCCTCCCCCCCCTCTATCTCCAATGGCATTCTCTTACTCTTCACCTGCCCTTCTCCCAGCCTGGAATGTACAGATATCCCCTCTCCTCTGTCCACCATACCCACTTTGATTTGTTTGGATTTATTTGTTAAAAGTAGAGAGCTACTTTGAATTTTCATCCCTTCAACCTGAGACTCCATTATATAAGCCATGTTTTGGAGCATAATGTACTCAAAGTAACTAAGTATAGCTTGTACTTCTGGTTAACACTGGTGACTCTGAAGCAATTTTCATTGTTAAGCAAGAGTGTCATCTGCCTCAGTTACTGACGGCATCCTAAGGAAGCAGGCATATGTCAGACTTGAGTTCTCTTACTCACTCACGTTGAAGTCCCATGTTGG
>JAQHUG010000035.1:3870260-3886237 GCA_028555095.1 Dicrostonyx torquatus
CTCCTGTCTGTTCTTATGCCAATACCAGGCTGTTTTCAGTACTGTAGCTCTGTAGTAGAATTTGAAGTCAGGGATTGTGATGCCCCATGGGTCAGATTTTATTCTTCTACTGAGATTCTGTTTGGATGCTGCACTTCTGTGGTAACTGAATTCTTGTTCCATCTTCCCTATTTTGGAACTTCTAAAGCCCTTCATATTGAAGTAGATCACTGAAAACCCTGTGTTATAGCCATATGCTCATGCTTTAGTATCCTAGTCCTTCCTCTATATATGGATTTTAAACTGAAACTGAATTTTGCTAAAATAAGGTGTCAGGATGTTAAGAGACACGGTGCCTACTTACCATTTGATCCATGGTCCATGAAGTGGAATGGACTCTTTACAAAGATTCTCAGTTGAATTAATTGGCGCCTCTGATAGAAAACATCTCAACATCTTTTGAAACAGAGTTTCTCAACCCTTAAAGGGCAGTGAAGTGCGGGGGGGGGCAGTTTTAAAGAGGTACAATATATAGCATTCGGCTGTTACCTGCCCCATACCTAGTTCACATGAACTGTGATCATAAGTGAACCATTCTTCTGTTGTTTCTCCCATCTTAGCCCACATTTCTGGATTATGTCCGGCCGCGTTCCTGGACTTGTCGGTACGTGTTTTAGAAGCCTGGACTCTGCCTCCTTTCTTGCCAACGAGGAATGGATATTCTTCCTGATTCTGCGCCAGTCGTCTTCAGCAGTCACTGAGTATTTCTATGCCACGTTGTTTGGACCACTCCAGTCTTTCCGATGACTCACCCGAAGCTGGCCTTGAGTTGCTTCATGGTTTTTTGTTGTTGTTGTTTGTTTGTTTCCTTTTGGGGAGAAGGAAGACCATTGGCTGAGGTCATGGCAGGTTTTTACAGGGTTATCTCAGCTCAAGTTTTGGTAGTTTTATCTGTTTATTTCCTTGATTCTGTCCATCAGAGACTAAACACATCTTGGCCATGAATTAGCCAAAAACACTTAGGAAGAAATCATTTCAGTGCCTCTGGCTTTGACGTTGTTTTATCATGCACACTATTTGGAGGTCAGCTAGTTAACTGTGCAATTGGGGAGAAATAAATGTTATTTCTAGTAGAAAGAGAGAAAACACCTATTTCCCAAAGATAATCTTGATATGCTTTCTGCTCACATTTTTTTCCTTTTCTGTATAAGCTGTGATTTTTTTTGTTGTTGAAAAAAATTAGCAGTCTCTCACCTTGAACTCAATGCTGGTACAAATTTAAGGGTCCAAAGTATGAAGGGAAAAATATATTTCCTTTTGAAACTTGAGAAGTCATTTTTAAACAGATTTACTGAGCTGGCTGTGTGTTTTATTTATGCTTTCAGAAGTTCTGTAGAAGATTTTATGGATGTTGGGTTTTTTGTTTTTTTTTTTTAAGAGGCAAGGTCTTGCTATATAGTCCAGGTTAGCCTTGAACTTGCTATGTCGCCCAAGGCTGGTCTTGAACTTGCTCTGTAGCCTAGCTGACCTTGAATCTTTGGCCTCCTGCTCCTGCCTCCCAAGTGCTAGGATCAAAGAAGATACTACCATGCCTGATCAAGATTTTTCCTTTAAATTTTAAGTTGTTTAGAAGTATTCTTTTGGTACAGTTGCTTTATTGTCTAATAATTAGGAACTTTCCTTGTTGTATAGACTAGTGAGTCCATAATGGAAGTATTAATCTCTCTATTAATACTAAATGTCTACTAAGGATCCAGAAGCTGGCTTCTGAAGCATCTGTCCCATCATTATACTTTAACAGTATATTTTTAGATTAAATAAATTACTGTGTGATCATTTGTAAGGACATGTACTCATCATGTGACATTTCCAAGTTCTGCAGTGCCCATTTCTGGTGTGGTGGAAGGACCCGCTGTGCTTGTGTGCATGGGTATAGTGTGAAGATTGCACATTGGAAGGGGTGTCAGAACTGCAGTTCAACCTCCTGCCCAAAGAAATGAACCTCACAAGGTGCTAGCACATGGTTTGTTCCATGGCACAGCCATTTGCGTCTTTGCTGGTATCCTGGCAACTCTCTATACAGTTTTGCAAAGTGTTTTCAGAGTGGTTTTAAAAATCATTTTGAGTCTCACAAGAAGATAATGGAGAGTTCCTTAATGATCACTTTTGATTTGGGCTATGTGTATGTCTCCTGCTTCTGCACCTGCTGTATTCACCGTACCTCTAGACACACTGAGGCTGGCTCTGAATTCAGTTCCATCTTCAACAGACTCAGTTTCCTTCTGTTCCCAAATGAGTGGTCAGTATTGTCCCAGAATCATTACCCCGCTCCCGAACACCATACTGTTAATGGAGCCTACTATGTTCTGGCCTGTGTCTTAAAGAATGAAGTGAGCCAGTCACTTTCTCAATTTTTTTATTTTGTTTTGAGACAGGGTTTTTCCGTGTAACAGCTCTTGCTGTCCTGGAACTCACTCTGTAGATCGGGCTGGATTTGAACTCGCAGAGATCCACCTGCCTCTGTCTCCCAAGTGCTGGGATTAAAGCCACTACCTACTGGCTAAACTAAGTCTCTTTTATGTGTAATTGCATTTTGAATATAATGAGAGAACAGAATGGTTTGAAACTTGCCCATAAGCCAGTCTTCTGCAGCAAGGGGATGGGATTTCAGGGTGTCCCATTCTGGGAAGTGCTGCATGTGCATTTTCAGAAAAGGGTGTTACTCTATAGCAGTTTTGAATTTTGCAGTTGTTGAACCAGTCAGCGCTGCTCTTCCCACTCACCCACTCTTTCTGAGACAAGGTCTTTTTCTGCAGCTCAAGCTGTGACGGACCTCACATGCCCCTGCCTCAGCCTCCTCAGGTGCCGGAGTTTACAAGCATGCGCTGCCACACTCAACAAGGCCTTTCCTTAGGGATGCGTTTCCTCCCAAGATTTTAGGTGATCGGCATTTGTGTAGGACTGCAAACCACTTAGAATTGTAAGATTGTCTTAAAGTTCATAAGTCCAGACGTCTTGAGGAGGCAGATACTCTGTGAAAGAAGACTGGCTTGGCAGCCATGTGACCACGTTGCTGGTACCTTAGCAGGAGCCTCGTCTTCAAATTACTGTCTGAACCCTTTAAGAAGAAAATAAAACCCAGACTTCCTGCTAATGCTGTGCTCCAAGCAGGTTCCTTTATTGTTGTGTGTCGTGCCAATGGGTGGACACTGTTTTCAGTTAAGAATGAGACTGTCTACAAAGTAAGGGATGTAGTTTTTATTTCCTCGAAGCTTGAATGATAGCTGGTTTTAAGTGACCGTACAAGAGAACCACTTTGAGCAGTTTTCACTTTGCATTTAGATATTCGCGTCTTTTACTACCTCTGTATTGGATGTTTTTATTCTCAATCCTAGATAGAGGGGGAGGGGGCAAGTTTAGGTTTTTTGGTGGTAGATTAATTTATTAAAATTGCCTCATGTTAGAATTTAAGTAAAACATCAAGGCCTTGCTTTTTGGTGTTTTGTTTTACACTTGGTTTCTCTACATAGCTGTTCATTAACTCAGGTATCTGCCTTCCCAGTGCTGGGATTAAAGGTGTGTGCTACCACACCTGGTTGGGGCTGCTCTAACTTGTCAGTAACTGCAATATTTGGCAGTGGAAAAAAATGTATGACTGTTTCTGTTATTTTCAGGGTAAAAGTTGGTGATGTTGTCAGGTTAAGAAAGTACAATGTAAGCTGGACAATGGTGGTGCTCTTCTTTAATCCCAGCACTCGGGAGGCAGAGGCAGGCGGATCTCTGTGAGTTTGAGGCCAGCATGGTCTACAAGAGCTAGTTCCAGGACAGGCTCCAAAGCTACAGAGAAACCTTGTCTCGAAAAACCCAAACAAAAAACAAAAACAAATAAATAAAATAAATAAATGCCATCTTTTAAGGTTATATAGACCAAGTGAGTGATTTTCAAGTATATATGACTTGCCCAGGAAGTCTGTAATAGTCCATTTTTAGGCAATAATTTTAGAGTTTCAAAACTCTATGTATCCTAAATGAATTAATTCTATAACAATCTGTTTACAAATACAGATTATTTCTAGATAGTACCTTTTTTTTTTTTTGGCTTTCTTTGTCTAACAGCTCTGGCTATCCTGGAACTCACTTTGTAGACCAGGCTGGCCTCAAACTCAGAGATCCACCTGTCTGAAGTACTGGGATCAAAGGCCTGCACTACCACCACCCAGTTACATGCTGAGGCAAGTCCAACTTCATGTTTGTGGGAGGGGGTCAAGCTAAAGAGCAGTTCTCAACCTGTGGGTTATGACCTCTGGGGTGGCAGAACAGCTCTTTCCCAGGGTCCCTACGACCATTAGAAAACACAGATACGTATGTTATGATTTGTAACAGTAGCAAAATTACAGTTATGAAGTAGCAACAATAATTTATTGTTTTTCGTTTTGGGGCAGGGTTTCTCTGTGTATTCTTGACTGTCCTGGAACTTACTTTGTAGACCAAGTTAGCCTTGAACTCATAGAGATCCACCTGCCTCTGCCTCCTGAGTGCTGGGTTTAAAAGCATGAACCACCATGAAATAAAATTTTATGGTTGGGGTCACCACAACGTGATGAACTGTTTTAAAGGGTCACAGCATTAGAAAGGCTGAAAACCACTGAACTAAAGTCATATGACTGTAGTAACAAAACTCCTGATAATGATGCTTTAAACCTATATGGCATACTTTTAAGACATTAGTTATGGGTATCCCTCCTTGGAGGAGCTCCCATTCATGATGAGTTCTTTCTCACCTTTCCTTAATAAACATTATGTTTACTCTGCTCAAGAAAAAAAAAAAGAAAAGAAAAAGAGAAAAACTTAGCTCTAGAGAGGTAGGAGAAGAGGATCGGAATTCCAGGTTATTCCTGGCTACACAACCAGTTGCCTCTCAAGCCCCATCACACAAACAGACATGATGCATCTACTTAGGGCTGTTCCTCAGTTGGTAGGGTGGTTTTCTCCTGTCCCCGAATACCCAGATTGAGAACCAGTCGGGAGGTGACTAAAGCATGGACTGTGGATTCAGATAACCCAGGCACAGCAAAGTGACCCGGGACAGAGCTGTTCTCCTCTGTGAGATGGGAAAGATGGCTAGCTCATAGGATCCCTGCAGAGCACCAGCCCCTGCAGAAAACTTACCTTACTAATCTTCATACAGCCGAAACCTAATTCTAGGTTGTTACCTCTTTGAAATAGCAGGGTCCCAAGAATTACAGCTGCTCCTGTAAGCAGCCCCCAACCTCCGACTATTGATGAAGTCCACCTGCTCCTTGATGTGATTCCCCTGCCTTGCCTCCTGAGAGTAACAGTGCCACACTGTGGTGGTCTTTACAGAGAGGAAGGACACTAGTGAGAATTTCTGATGATGTAAAGAGGGCTTCATCAAGGCAGGATCAGTTGCTTTTCTGTGCTGTATCAGGGACTAAGCCCATGGCCCGTGCATGCTGGGCAAGCACTCCACGGAGCTAGAGCCCCATCCAGCCTTAATGTATTTCTTAACTGATGATAGCTCATTAATTAAGTTACTAATCTTGTGCAGTAATTTCCACATAATTTCTTTACTGCTATGTGTAGCTGCCCACACTTGCAAAGGAGCTCTCAGTCTCTAGGCGATTATGACTGACACTGGGGGAACACAGCACGTGACGGTTGTGTACGGATTTGAGTCATACAGCTGCTGCCAGGTGATGGAGTGTTAGACCCGCTGTTGAAATAAAACATTACTTATAAGCCCAGTTTACATAGGAAATAAATACAGCTAGTTGTTGAGGCAGAAATTGGAGCCCTTCTCCACCCTCCGTCCAATAGGCAGCTGAGAATTTAGAAACAACCAGCTGTGAGTTGGTGGGAAGGTTCTGGAGTCTTCTAAGTCTTTATTGAATTTTTTTCTTCTGTGAAATGCTTTTGAATAGCTAATTTAGACTTGAGAAAAAGAATGGATTATTTTTAGGACTCTCTCAGGTTACGTGTTTAAATGGAAAGATACACATGTTCCCCTTTTTGTATGCTCACCCTCATCTTCATTTCCCACCTCTGCTTCAACATGGTCCCTCCCCCAGAGTGGATGGCACACAGGCCTTCTGCTGTGTCCTACTGAAGGGTAGCTGTACTGTTTGGAATATTGTCAAAATATGCAGCCCCCATACATTAGAGATGTGGCCAATGGATCATTGAGCTGATTCTTGGGTGTGAAGGAAGCTGAAGCCCTGGTCTAGGTCCTGTCATTTGGACTGTGCAGGGCTGCCTGAGTTATCTCGGGTCTGCATGTCCTAGGTCACAGAAGCAAAGGTGTGTGTGTGTGTGTGAGGGGGGAGGGGGATTAAAGATAGCTTCTAGTTGTGTTATTTGCTTTTTTTCTTCTGAATTTTGATTACCTCTTCCTGCAGATCTTCAATGACTGACATAATGAATTTGTTTAAAATGTATTGTTCACATTTCTCTAAAAATTCCTTAAATTTTGTGTTCATATACAAAATGGCAAAATAATACATATGTGAAGAATGTGGTAAATAAATATATTTAGAAAAACCCTTCTTCAGTGTGTAGTGTTTGCATGTGTAGAGAACCTGATTCCTTCTGCACTCTGAGCACCCTCACATGCACATAAAAGAAATAAATCTATAAAACCAAACATAAGCTGGGCAGTGGTAACACATGCCTTTACTTCCAGCACTCGAGAGGCAGAGGCAGGCGGATCTCTGTGAATTCAAGCCCAGCCTGGCCTACAGAGCAAGTTCCAGGACAGGCTCTAAAGCTGCACAGAGAAACCCTGTCTCGAAAAATAACAAAAGAAGTAGGGTTTTAGGACATGGTGGCCATGATGCTTTAGAGCGTTCTCAGCACCACAGGTAAAGGGTAAACTAGCCGGCCTGGGCCATCACTCAGGCAGAAGCAGGAAAGTGGCACTTGAAGAATATTAGTGTGTTACTTCTGTGCAGGCTCTGTAACATTTGTCTAATGATGCAAAGGTGTTTGATTAAATAACATTGACCTGTGGTCAAGTGGTAGGGAGGAGCTGGGTGGGGAGGGATTTTGAAGCGGGTGGGGCAGCATGAGGTTTTCTGGAGAGGTAAATGGCTTGCTCTTCAGTCTCTCCAGAGCAGGACTCAACCTTTGGATCCTTTAGTTCTTTAGGTGGACAGAGATTTAGATAAACTCCCTTTGTAGCTTTGAAAGAGTTGGTGCCTGAGGAAACAGAATTCCCTCAGGCTGCACAGCCCTCAGGATTAACTGCTGCTGATAGCAGTGGAGTTGCAGTTGCTGATAGGACAGCTGTGGATTAAAAGGCAAGTGGTTCTCTGTGAGTTCAAGGACAGCCTGATTTTACCAAGTGAGTTCCGGGATAGGCTTCAAAGCTACACAGAGAAACCCTGTCTCGAAAAACAGAAAAACTAAAATGCAGCAACAATTTAAAAAGAGGCCGGGCGGTGGTGTTGTACACCTTTAATTCCAGCACTCGGGAGACAGACAGGTGGATCTCTGAGTTCAAGGCCAGCCTGTTCTACTAGAGCTAGTTCCAGGACAGGCTACAGAGAAACCCTGTCTTGAAAAACCACACACACACACAAAAAAAAAAAAATTAAAAAGAGGACAACAAATGGTTGCAGGTTCAATGCTAGCATAGTCTACTATGAGTTCTAAATTAGCCAGGTAATTTAGCAAGAACTTTGTCTCAAAGGGAGGCAAGGAGCCTGGCAGTGGTGGTGGACTCCTTTAATCCCAGTACTTGGGAAGTGAGGTAAGTGGATCTCTGAGTTTGAGGGCAGCCTGGTCTACAAAAACTAGTTGACAGCTAGAGCTGTTACACAGAGAGACCTGTTTCAAAAAAAAAAAAACACAACACAGAAATACAATTATCATATGTACTCACTCATAGGTTGTTTTTAAACATAAAGCAAAGAAAGGTGGTCTAAAAACCATAATCGTAGAGAATTTAGAAAACAATACAGACACTAAAAGAGACATAGACCTAATATACATGGGAACGTATAAAAAGACAAGATATGAGTAAATGCCGGGCGGTGGTGGCGCACGCCTTTAATCCCAGCACTCGGGAGGCAGAGACAGGCAGATCTTTGTGAGTTCGAGACCAGCCTGGTCTACAAAAGCTAGTTCCAGCGCAGGCTCCAAAGCCACAGCCAAAAAACCAAAAAAAAGAAAAAAAAAAGATCTGAGTAAATTGGGAGCATAGGGACATTGGGGGAGGGTTGGAGGGGCAGGGAGGGGAGCAGAGAAAAATGTAGAGCTCAATAAATATCAATAAAGAAAAAAAAAGACGAGTCAGCTAACAAACATTATACCCTAGTTCTGCAGTCCAAATAGCTTCCATGTATTCATCATCTCATGTACATAAGTGCCCTTCATCCTAGTTCCAGGCAGCTTTCTATGCCAACGGTAGCCCAAGGGGAAGACAACTAGGCAGGGCTTTCTTACCTAGACTAAGGGAGGGAGGTATGTTCTAGGTTACAAATAAATAAACGGGGCCTGACTTGCATTTTCAGTGACATTGACTCTAGCATTCTATCTACTGTGGTCATTCCTTTTGGGGAGGTAAGTAGAGCTGGGGTTGAGACAGTTTCTACAGCCCAGATCTCAACCTCCCAAGTGCTGAGATTACTGAACTACCACACTGGACCTGCCGGCACTTAGCTCTTCCCAGTCTCCACAACAGTCCGTTCTTCCAGACTGCCCATCTTGTCCCTGCTGTAGCAGCACAAGTGTGCTTGCTCATCCCTCCAAAGGACCCTGCCTGTTGGAGCGCATCAGGATCAGCAGTTGACATCAGAATATTCTCCCAGTGAAGCATCTGTGGGAGCAACAGGCACAAAGTAACTCTACTCACCCTCTACGGCCCAACTGTCCCCACCTATTACTGCAGTGCGAGGGAGTGGGATGGGAGAAGTCGCTTCTGAAATTAAGTGTTCCTGGCTATCCATTGCCGTGCAGAGGCAAGAAAGAAACACCATGGGGTGGGAGAACCAAGTTGTGGAAGTTTAGGGTCCATTTGGACTCAACCAAGTTTGCGCATCTGATTTACAAGATTGAGATAACAGTTTGTAAATTTAACAGGAGAAAGCTTGGGATGCCATATTCAAGGTTGGCAAGGAGGCTGCTCACTTTGCTCTTGGTAGGAGCCTGAGTGAGAAAGGTAATTATTCTCAGTTTTTGTG
Source organism: Dicrostonyx torquatus (assembly GCA_028555095.1). NCBI lineage: Eukaryota > Metazoa > Chordata > Mammalia > Rodentia > Cricetidae > Dicrostonyx > Dicrostonyx torquatus. The sequence continues at coordinate 3,879,440 of JAQHUG010000035.1, forward strand.
ACGGGCACTTAAGCTATTTCTTCCTGTAGGCACATCAGGTGAGAACTGAGTAATGATAAAGAACTAGAGTTTGAACTGGAGGTGTAGCTAAGTGCTGGAGCTCTTAGTTAGCATGCACAAGGCTCTAGCTTTGTTCCTGAGCGTTGTAAGGCACACTCGTACGCATATATAGTACCTTCACTACCTCCACCAACTAGATGATGTGAGACGTCTCAATTTTAGAGCCCCAAGCTACCAATTCTCTTGGGAAGTGTTTAGTTAAGCTGTAATTAAATCTCCTAGATACTGAAAAGTATCTCTTCTGGAAAGATCCAAATTAGTCCAGGTGTGGTGGTGCACGCCTGTGAACCTAGTACTACAGGTGGAGGCAGAAGGGTTTTCAACTCTGCCTATGCAGCCAACTCCTTTCAAAAAAAAAAAGTGCTAATTTAAATCCTCATGTTTTAATAAAACTACATTAAATGCAGATACTAGTCCATTTTCCACTCACGGACGCCTTCAGGGAGATTTGCAGGCTACATTTGAGCACCCAAGATGAATATGAAATCCCTGTCGACAGGCTATAAAAATGAACTGGTAGGGCTTGGCGTAGTGGTGCACGCCTTTAATCCCAACAATTGGAAGGCAGAGGCAGGAGGATCTCTGTGAGTTCGAAGCCACCCGGTATATTTATAAAAAATACGCAAAACAGCCGGGCGGTGGTGGCGCACGCCTTAAATCCCAGCACTCGGGAGGCAGAGGCAGGCGGATCTCTGTGAGTTCGAGACCAGCCTGGTCTACAAGAGCTAGTTCCAGGACAGGCTCCAAATCTACAGAGAAACCCTGTCTCGAAAAACCAACCAACCAACCAACCAAACAAAAAACCCGCAAAACAATAAAGACGGTTTCTAGGACGGAAACTACTCTCACAACAGCCTCCTAAGGGCAGGGCCACAGGGAAGTCTCCAAGGGAGCTCGGAGGCCAGTTGGGCCTGCGCTTGCGCAGTCCATAGCCGGAAGCGCGTCCCATTCCGAGACATCAGCCAGATTAAGTATTTGTCTTCCTTATTGTTACGACGCAGGACTAAAATCACACAGAAACAGCTAGATAGTGTAGCCATTTGTTCTATTTGTCTTTTCTTTTGACGGCGCCGCCGGAGGCAGCCCAGACCACAGGTTGCTAGGACACGGGGTCCTGCGTTGCCATGACGACACAGGGCGTTCCAGGAAAGGGCCTACAGACCGAGGCCTGGCGGGAAAGACAATTTGTGGGTACAGCTGAGGGTGTCAGTATTAACAGGCCTCTGCTGAAGGGACCGTGGGAGCCCTGCCCCACTCCAGCCCGTGGAGCTGGGCCACGCTGACCCGCCCGCCCGCCGTCTGTAGGGCAGCGGACCCTGACTTTGCGGGGCTAGGCCCTGACTCTGACCCATCCATACCCTTCTCTCAGGTCGTCGGAGAGAACAAAGAAGGGAAACCATGCTAGATGAATTCCGAAATTCAATCTGAGCATAAACCCTCAAGGGGTCCCTTTGTTCATTTGCCTTGTTTTGCCTACAGAACCACGGGGAGCCTAAACTTTCCAGCACGATTTTGATTTGTTTCTGAACTAATTTTCTGGAGGAATACTTTATTATGTCTTTCCACAAAGCGTCCGGAACTTCGCTGAACTCCCCATCAAAATCTGAGGTCAAACAGTCAAAACTTTCTCTAGTCAAGGAGGAGTCCAGAGGTAAACTTCAGCTGTGGACAGAGCCATCATGGCCACCGACAGAATTCGCAATCCATTCTCCCCTTCTCAGACAACCTGGCCGTTACCAAGTCAGAATCCTGTTTCATCTTCGTTTAAATACTAACAGCTGTCTGAAACAATGCCTGTTCGGCTCCTTGCTCTCTGACTTTAAGGGAACTTAATGTGGATAAATAAGATAAACACAGCTTAGTACTATGTATGTATGTATTTGTGTAAGAGTCAAGAATTTTTCTGAGAGTCCTTAAAATTTTCTTGGGGTTGGGCTTTGTGGCTGATGCCTTTAATCCCAGTTTTTGGGAGGCAGAGGAAGGTGGATCTCTGAATTTGAGGCCAGCCTGCCCTACAGAGTGAGTTCCACGACAGTTAAGAGTTACATAGTGAGATGAGACTTTGTTTCAAAAAAAAAAAATGTACGATAACTGTAGACTTGTACTAGGATCCGAATCAAGTACAGACACCTTTCATCCTTACTCTGAGTCTGAAATTTCCTGCAGTCTTACTGTCACTTAGGAGGTTTTGGTTTGTTTTGTTATTTATATTTAGCTATAGTTCCATCACACCTTTTACTGTTTAGGAGGTACAGATGATTCAAGCCAGGGACTTATACACACTAAGCCAGGACTCCACCCTGAGCTAGCTCCCTATTCACTTTCTACGTTTCTCACTCAACTGTCCAGGCTGGCTGTATGCTCGCTCTGTAGCCCAGTCATCTTATTTGTGTTTCTCTTCATGTTCGCATCCTCTGCTTCCTCTCCTTCTCCACCCTTCTGTGCACTGGATGCTAGTCTGCGCTTTAAGGACTCTCTGTTGTGTGTCTTCCCGCTAGAAGCGTTCTGTTAGGAACACACATGAGGTTGGTAAGGCAGGCATGGGAGCTCTACTCCCCATGACACTCCACTCGAGAGTTTTTCTTTCCTGTTACTTTTTTAGGACTTCCTGAGCTAAAAGAGAGAAAAGTCATGGTGGACCACCTCAAACCTCTTCCTTCTTCCCTTCCGAATGAATTCATCCCTGAGGAAGTCCTTCTCTCTCTGAACTATGCTGCCAATGCTGGTCCATGTCCTGAAAACTTACTGCCTACTAAGAAACTTAAAGCCCCAAAGGTGCGTATATACATGCCTATAACATTTGGGGTTATTATCTTTTCTTTTTAATTCACATTATTAAGTGTTTGGTGAGCAGAAGTTATATATTTCAGATGCTCTTTTAAAATTCAGATTTAAATTAAAATTTTTATTATTAGTTCATGTATGAGTTTGGGCACAGGGTCAGAGGACAGCTTCCAGGAGTAGTTGGTTCTCTCTTTCCACCATGGGTTCTGGGGAGAAACACAGGTCATCAGATTGCCAGCTCTTTCAGCTGCTAAGACGTCTTGCCAACTAGAAAATTCAGATCTTGCTGAATATGGTGACTGGCACTGACAAATCCAACGTCAGAGGCTGAAGCAGGAAGATTATCATGAGTTCCAGGTGAGACTGGGCTACACAAATGAGATCCTGTCTCAAGAAACAAAACTAAAAGAACAAAACCAGAAACAACCAAGGCAAAAAGTCTGAGACCTTTTGAGCAAATGTTTCCATCACTTGAGTATTTCTCTTACCTATTTTATGTAAATTTACCAAACATAGGGTTTCTCTGTGGCTTTGGAGCCTGCGCTGGAACTAGCTCTTGTTGACCAGGCTGGTCTCGAACTCACAGAGATCCGCCTGCCTCTAACTCCCGAGTACTGGGATTAAAGGTGTTCTCCACCACCGCCTGGCTATAGATGCTCTCTTAATATCCTAATTTGTTTTTCAACGTGTTCTCGAATCAGTGTTCCTCTCCTCAGTAAAGCATCCAGATGCCCTTGATGTAGATTTAAATTGGTAACCTTTCTTTGACTAGAGTGCCCTCTGCTGGACATTTGTGTTTTTTCCCCATAGGGTGCTCTTCCACGTCTTGTAGACCATGTCTGGCAGCACCCTGTACGAAGGAATAAATTCAAATACCTGATTGATCATCCTGTTTCCCTAACCGGAGCTGGAAGGTAAAGAAGGAAGAGAGTGGGATATATGCAGATAGATAGAATTATTTTCTCATTTTGAATGACAGTCTGGGGAGATGGCAGAATGGCAACACTAGAATTATGGATTGTGAAACTTGCAGTATCGTTGGCAAGTAATAATTCTGAAAGGATATATGTATGGTTATTATCAGTACAGTAGCTATGAATTCTGTCAATACATTTTGTTTTGCTGAGTTTTTAAACACTATTTATTTATTGTATGTAAGTGTGTATATATGCCATGTTCCATGTGTGAGATCAGAGGACAGCTTGTAGGAATCAGTTCTCTCCTTCTACCATCTGGGCACTGCAGGTTAAACTCAGGCCATCAGTTTTGGTATCAAGCTCCTTTATCCACTGAGACTTCTTCCAGGTCTGTTTTTTTCTTTTCCTTTTCTTTCTTTTTCTTTTTTTTTTCAGCTTGCATTTGTGTACTTCTTCCTGCATTCACACTTAAACATCGAGTTGTGGTTTGAGATGCTCTGCTCGCCATCCTCTTGTGTCTGCTTTTCCATCCCCTGGATGCACATAAAACTGAGCAACTCTATCCATCCCTTTTCACCCATGAGAAAAGTAATTTCAATAAGATCAAGTATCCTACACGCTTAAGTGCAGATAAACTGCCATATGATCAAAGCATGTAAGCAAGGCATGCAGAGAGATTTTGATAAATGGAAAATACTTTCAGATGAATAAGGCCCAATCTTCATGAACACAACTGGACAGAGTATTCTAGGAATAATATAAAACAATAAATACTAGTCATATCTGAATGTGGTGGTAAACTGGCACAGAACTTTTAATGTCAAATGATTTCTGAGCAGAAGTTCTTAAACTGTGGCCATCAAGTAGCAGCACCTCCAAACCTCACTGTCACCCCAGCACCCATGAATACAGATCTCAGCACCCCCATCCTCACTGTAACCCCAGAACTTGTGAATAGACCTCAGCATCAGGAAACTTTTCAGAGGAAGGTTAGAGACAGAGAAATCACACCAGATGTGAGCCAAGCATAAGCATGGACCCTGAAAGTATAAAAGGAAGGAGATTGAGTGGGTCAGGGGATGGACCAGACAAGAACAGCAGAACAGAAGGACACAGTCAAGAGATGTATGAGCAACTCTACTCATGCCCGTCAAGGAAACTGTCCCAGTCCCGTGACCTCCAGGAAGGAATTCTGTCAATAACCAGAAGAGGATTATCTGAGGTCTCCCTTGCTGGGATCAAACACCCTAACCAAAAGCCACTCAGAGAGGAGAGGATAATTTCATCTTACAGCTCTCAGGTCACATTCCCTCATTGAGGGAAGGCCGGGCTGGGACCTGGAGACGGGAGCTGAAGTAGAAGCCACGGTTGAATACTGATCACTGGCTTACTGGCTTGCTCCCTATGGCTTGTTCAGTGTCTCTGTGTGTGTGTGTGTGTGTGTGTGTGTGTGTGTGTGTGTGTGTGTGTGTGTTGAGGCAGGGTTTCTCTGGCTATCCTGGAACTTGCTCTGTAGACCAGGCTGGCCTCAAACACGCAGAGATCTGCCTGCCTCTGCCTTCCCTCAATCGTTATTCAAGAAAAAGCCCTGCTGGCAATCTGATGGAGGTGTTTCCTCAGTTGATGTTTCTCTTCCCAGATAACGCTGGCTTGTGTCAAGTTAATAAAAGCTAACAAAAGCCAGCCAGCACAGTCTTAGGCACGGCTCTCGCAGGCATCCACACCACACCTTCGTTAACATCCTGATTTAGTGCTGTGACACCTGCACTGGACCTCCACGCATAGACAATGATGCACAACTGGTAGGGGCAACGAGTAATTTTTCCAGCAGTGCCTGCAAATGACAAAGCGTTTAGTTATAAGAATCTTTTCTGATGGCTTTATTGGTCAGTGTTCAATACATAAAATAAGCCTTGGAATTTTAAACAGGAAATGATTGAATGCAGAAAATTGACTGCTATGAAAATTGTTGAGATCAGCAAGATGGCTCAGCAGGTAAAAGCACTTGCCCTGCAGCCAGGTAACCTGAGCCCATTCCCATAGGTTAAGGGAGACAACTGACTCCCCAAAATGGTCTTCCAACTGCCATGTGAGTGCTGTGGCATCTCTGTGCCTACATTTACACACTGACATCACACACACATGTCACATTTACCTATGTCACACATACGCACACTACACACACCTACATCACATACACCCCCACATCATACCCTCAGATCACACCCACACATCACACACCCGTATCACACACACATGTCACACCTCCACATAACACATGCGGATATCACAAACACCTACATCACACCCTCCACATCACACAGCCACATCATGCACATCCACATCATACACCCACATCACACACACACCCATATCACATACACACTCATGTCACACCCACGTCACACCCACATCCACCTCATACATCTATATCACATATATCCACATCACACACCCATCACATACACTCCCACATCACATGCCCCACCTCACACCCTTCCTTCCACATCACCCCCCACATCACAATGCATCACACACACACATGTCACACAGAGCCATATTACACAAACCCACATCACATACACCCTCATCCCCACCAATGATAAAGACATAATTTTTTTTGAGATATGGTCTTATTATATAGCCCTGGTTAACCTGGAACTTGGCATGTACATCAGGCTGGCCTTGAATTCATAGAGATCTGCCTGCTCTGTCTCCTGAGTGCTGGGATTAAAGGTGTACCCACCATATCTAAGTGAGAATATAGTAGGTGTAGAATTGTGCATAATTGTATGACTATATAAAAAGGTAAGGAGGACACGAAACCTTATATATAAATATAGTGCCCACTGCTCCTTGACATGAATATGACATTCATGTGACCAGCTTCACAGAGACATCATACATACTTTCTGCTAGCAAAGGAAAGCCTTTTTTTTTCATTAAATTAAGTTTCAATATGACAGTTCTCTCTCTCTCTCTCTCTCTCTCTCTCTCTCTCTCTCTCTCTGTGTGTGTGTGTGTGAGAGAGAGAGAG
>JAQHUG010000035.1:3886391-3898626 GCA_028555095.1 Dicrostonyx torquatus
TGTGTGTGTGTGTGTGAGAGAGAGAGAGAGAGAGAGAGAGAGGGTCTTACTCAGGATGCTTGGGGTGTTTTTCTGTCAAATACATTTTTTTAAAATGTGTGCAGTAATATTTACTATTTTTATGTTATGACCCCTGCACATGACATATTCTCAATGCAAATGACCCAGGTCACTACTGTGACTTCATTTGCTTATTCTTTTATTATTTCACTTGCTTATTTATTGCATGTGTGTGCTCATACCACAATATACATGTGAGGAGCAGAAGGCAACTTTCCCGCGTCAGATTTCCCCTTGCGCTGTGAATTCTGGCACTCAAACTCAGCTTGTTTAGTAATTGCTCTTGCCACTGAGTAATTTTGCTTTCCCTAGCTGATTTTTTAAAATATTTATTTATTATGTATATAATATTCTGTCTGCGTGTATGCCTGAAGGCCAGAAGAGGGCACCAGACCTCACTACAGATGGTTGTGAGCCACCATGTGGTTGCTGGGAATTGAAATCAGGACCTTTGGAAGAGCAGGCAATGCTCTTAACCTCAGAGCCATCTCTCCAGCCCCATCCCTAACTGATTTTTTTTTTAAAAAATATTTTTATGATTTATTTAACTTTATTTTATGTGCATTGGTGTGAAGATGTCAGATCCCCTGCAACTGGATCTTCAGACAGTTGTGAGCTGTCATGTGGGTGCTAGGAATTGAACCCGGGTCCTCTGGAGGAGCAGTTAGTGTTCTTAACCACTGAGCCATCTCTCCAGCCCCCCCCAGCTGATTTTTAAATTGTATTTTATTATACTTTATTAGTATTGTTTTGTGTGTTGATGTGAGTGTGTACATATGTGTGAAAGCTTACTTGTGGTTAAAGGACATTTTTTTCCAGTTGATTCTCCTCTTCTACCCTTATTTGGGTCCCACTGACCAAATTCATGACTTCAGGCTTGTGTGGCAAGTGTCTTTACCCGCATAACCATCTTGCTGGCCCCCCAGAATCTTTTTTTGAGAGCCCTTCTAACAGAGGAGCAAGGCACCTACTTGGAGGAAAATGAGAGTACTAGCACTTTGATGACAAGGGAATGGAGAGATACCTGTTCAGCAAATTGAACCAGCATCTTTTGTAGCAGCAGCAATATGGAGGAGAGAGAATGGACAGTGGGCACACATTAGGCCCTTTAAAGTTGATGGCAGGATGGAGACATATGAAAATATTATACATTAAGTAATGATGCCTTAGGAAGCTGAGTCTGAGAGAAGTACACAGGACATACCCTAGAGACCTGGGGTTCACATCAAATCATAACAAGTTGGAGTAGAGATGTGCTGTTGGCAAGAAGTAAGAGGACTGCCCGCTCTAATGACATGAGGGCAGCTGCAGAATTATCGATGTTAGCAGCAGATTGGATATTGAGGGCAAAGGACGGTAAGGGATTGAGTACTGATGCGATTTTGATGGCAGCCGCAGCACACAGAGGAAGGTGACACCGACTGCACATTTGATGGCTTCGCCAACGAAGAAAGCGTAGAGGAAAGTGCTAGAGCCACAAGGACACAACCTGTGGAGCATCTCTAGAGTAGCAGGAGGGCTCAGAACCAGGGGTGTCGCAAACACAAGGAGTAGTCATGCCAGTGGGAAAAACTGCTAAGAGATTAACTTGATAAAGGGAAGTCCACACTGGATTTCTGGGTCATGGTTTCAGAAGGGAGGGGACATCTCTTCTGCGAGGTAATATCAGGGAGTCTGATATTTAACAGAAAGAAAGAGATGATAGATTCTAGCTAGATAAGTCATGAGGACATAATAGCAATGCATGATCAAGGAAGAAATTTTAGGAGGGAAAAGACTATCTTTGTCAGCTTGGCACTAACTAGAGGCACCTGGGAAATGGACTGTCAGTTGAGGAACTGCCTCTATCAGTTTGGCCTGTGGGCATGTCTGTGGGGCATTTTCACACTAGAAGCCTTGCCATCCCTGGGCAGGTGGTGCTGGGTTGTATAAGGCAGGCCACAAGAGCCATGCACACCAAGCCAGTCAGCACAGCTCCTCCCTAGTTCCTGTGGTCCAGAACCTGTAAGCCAGACAAGCCTTTTCCTATCCCACCTTGGTTTTGGTTAGTATTTATCACAGCGGCACAAAGCAAACCGGGCCAGGAAGCTCCCTACACAGTTATCGCTGGTGGGATGAAATTGGGTGCTGTGGACCAAGATGGAGTCCTGCACACACGTGGCAGGAATAATTGTGGGGAAAAGAACTGATTCATCCGAGGTTGTAGGGGAGGAAAGAGGTGATGATGGGAATGAGAAGTCTGGTGAAGAGGAAGACTGTGGCAGACTCCTGAGTGCCCTTCTTACACGCGGTGGGATGTACTGGTCCAGGTGTCAGCAGGTTCATCCTTCAACTTGACGCTGGCCATGGAGGGGCTGGTGCTGGATGCTAAACCCAAGGTCACCAACCAGGTAAGCGAGCCCCACCTCCAGAAGTTGTGGACACTGTGGGAGTGTCCTACCCAAGCCAGGGCCCTTCTGCCTGCCTTGGTTGCTTCCTCCCCTCTGCTTCTGAGGCCATGGTCGCTGCCATTGTGATTTAAGCTGCACTGTCCAGAGAGTCCTGGCCAAGTACTATTCTATCTTAATTAGGCAACCTTTATTGGAAGTTTACAGGTTTCCAGAGGAATCTGGGCCGGGCTGTGGGTTCTGATAGTGGTGATCTCTGAAGTGGCTGTTGGGAAAGGTGAAGAGCCGGTTTTGTGGAGTGACGGGGCTAACAGTTTCAGAGTTTCTCCGATGGTGCAGGGCATGGCTGCCTTCACTGAAATCGGGAGAACTATTTGCTTGGTAAACTGCTCTCATCATCCTAAAGAAATGGATGAACTCGTCTTCTGAAACAGAGCTGTGTGAAGATCACAGGAGTTCATTCAATGGAAGTCACACTTCCTTTCCCCATGTTGTTAAGTAATTCTAAATAATAAAATTCAGATAAACAGGGGAAAAAAGAGGGAGTGAGAGCAGTTTTGCTGACCAAAGTTCCTATTTTATCCACTAGTAGGAAGTGTGTGTACACCCTTAGAAAAAGCTAATTCTAAAACGTATTTTCTTACTTTTTAAGGGATATTTCTTTTCTATATGACGTTAAATATGTAAAAGGCGAGGCCAAGGAGAAGAAGCTTTGTCCCCCAGGCTTAAGCAAGTCCCTGCAGCCACAGGACAGTGCCATGGTGCCTCACAGTGTGAGTACTGGAGGGAGGATTTCTCTCTGGGCTTGTTCATTGCTTCTCTAAAGCAGCCTCAGGTGTAACAACAGTCTCTGGGGCTCCATTGGCACCCCAGTACACCAGTTATTTCTTTAAAACTGCACCTACTGGGAAAAGAACAAAGACATTCTAAGCCATTTCCCAAGCCACAGTTACTGTTCTAATGAGTAAGTATTCCGTGATTTTAGAAGTACAAAATCAGGGAAGAGTAGTTTCTCCCCTGGAAGGGAGATAATGAATGACTTCCTCCTCCTATCCCCCTCCTCCCCCTCCTATTCTCCTTCACCAACTGCTCCTGTTCTCCTCTTTTCCTCCTCCTCCCATCCTCCTCCTCCACATTCTTTTCTTTTGAAATAGGGTCCCTCTATGTAGCCCTGGCTATGTAAATCAGGTTAGTCTCCAATTCTGCCTCCCCAGTGCTAAGGGCATCCCTCATGTTATTCCAGTGTGGGTCAGGCCACTTCTTAATCTTCTTATCCCTTTCATCACCCTCTGGCCATAATGTTACGTTTCCTGGTGCTCTTCTCTTCAAACTGTGCCTTCTGCATCTCTTTCTGCCTCACTTGATCTTTTTCATCATAGACCTGCATGAGAATAATTACTAATAACCACACGACAGAGTCAATTAGGCTGTCTTGAAATATCCTCCATCAAAGAAATTAGTCCATTACTTTTAAATTGACCTCTTAGAACAAGAACAGAAAGCAGGTACAGTCTTTGCCAAAATATCACAAGAGTTCTCACGATATCACAATTGCTGATATTGTTCCCCTCTGACGCCTCTTGATCTGATCCTCCATAGTCCTCATAGCTCTTAGTATTGTGGTCTTCCAAGATCTCCTGGGATGGCCCATTAAACTCCACTTACAATGTTCAACTGGTTTGCTAATCTGATGTCCCAAAGTCTCTTACATTCCTCCAAAACAACATGGTCAAGTTTTATAGTAATATCCCACTTTCTGGTTCTAGCTTCTGTCTTAGTAACATTTTTATTGCTGTGACAAAATGCCATAGCCAAGGCAACCTATTAAAGAAAGTGTTCACTGGGCTTATGGTTTCGGAGGGTTAGAGTCCCTGATGGTTGAGCAGAGGCCTGGTGGCAGGAACAGCTGAGAGCTAAGTCCTGATTCAAGAGCAGGAGGCAGAGAGAGGCCACATTGGCACAAGTCTTTTGAAACCTCAAAACTAACCCCAGTGATATTCTTCCTCCAATTAAGGCTATACCTCCTAATCCTTCCCAGTCAGTTCCACCAACTGGGAATGCTCAAGACTTGTAAGGGATATCTTAAACCACCACAGCAAGAAAAAAAATAGCTAAAGGATATATGAATATAGTTGGCCCGCTATACTTGAAGGTTATCCATTCACCTATGCCACCAACCACAAGTACAAAATGCTTAGAAACATTGTATCTGTACTAAAAAACGTATAGGTGTTTTCTTGTTATTAGTCCATAAAAATTTAGCATGGCAACAATTTACTTGTATTAGGTATTACAGTAACCCAGAGTCAACACAGAATAAATAAATGTATGTAGCTTCTATGTAAACACCAAATTGTTTTATGTGATGGACTTGAACATCTAGATCAGAGGTTCTCTACATCTGGGTTGCAACCCCTTTGGCAAATCTCTGTCTCCAAAAATATTATGATTTATAACCAGCAAAATGGCAGTTATGAAATAGCAATGAAAATGATTTCATGATTGGGCATCATGACATAAGGAACTGTATTAAAGGGTTGCATTAAAAAAAGTTGAGAATCACTGATCTAGATTTTAGTATTTTGAAGGATCCTAAAATTAGTCCTCAAATACCAAGTAATGAGACTGGGTGGTGGTAGTTCATGTCTCTAATCCCAGCAAGTGGGAGGTAGAGGCAGTCAGATCTCTGTGAGTTTGAGGCCAGCCTGGTCTACAGAGTTTCAGGACAGTCAGGACTATTTCACAGAGAAACCCTGTCTCGAACCCCCCTCCCCGAGTAATTATTATACCAAAAGAAAAATCTGTCCTCACAGATTCATGCTTAATTTTACAATATATGTCCAGTTTTTATTATATTAATATAGTCATCCTTTTCTTTATAAGCAGAAGACATTAGCAGACACTCTGATTCCTGAAGAATTTCATATCGTGTCCAATACAGGAGTTTCGGGTTTGGAGTGTTATGACGAGTGAGTACCGTGATGTTTTGTTGCATATCTGACCTGCACTGTCTTCTCCTTTCCACACTTAAAGGAACCTGAGAAGAGCACACTCATTTTCCTAGTGTGGTGAGGAAACATTTGGGCGAGCTGCCTTGACACAGTGTAAGAATGATTAAAACAAAAACAATGACAAAACAAATAAAAACCTAGAGATGGCTCAAAGAGTTTTGGTCCCTCTCTCCCTCCTTCCTTCCCCCACCCTCCCGCTTCTTCCCTTCCATCCTTCCTTTCTTCTGCCTTTTTTGTTTTTCTTCCTTTCTTTTTCTATCTCCTCCTTCTCTTCTTCCATCTCCGGTTTGCTTTTAAAGCAGAGTAAACATAGATTTTTTTTTTTTTTTTTTTGGTTTTTCGAGACAGGGTTTCTCTATGGCTTTGGAGCCTGCGCTGGAACTAGCTCTTGTAGACCAGGCTGGTCTCGAACTCACAAAGATCTGCCTGCCTCTGCCTCCCGAGTGCTGGGATTAAAGGCGTGCGCCACCACCACCCGACTGTAAATATAGATTTGTTAAGGTAAAACAAGAAAGAACTCCTGGTAGTTAGGGGGCTCCAAGGGAGGAATACAAGAATTTTGGGTTTTCATGATTAAATAGTTCCATAGCTTTTCTTGCCATTTAATTTTTAATATTTTAAAAAGTACGACTTTAGGAGCTGGAGAGATGGCTCAGCAGTTAAGAGCACCAACTGCTCTTCCAAAGAACCCAGGTTCAGTTCTCAGCACCCACATGGCAGCTCATAACTGTCTAAATCTCCAAGATCTGATAACCTCACACAGACATACATGCAGGCAAGACACCAATGCACATAAAATAAAAATAAATAAATTATTTTTGAAAATATGTAAAAAATGTAGAATTTTAGGGCTGGAGAAATGGTTTGACACTAAAGATCATTTGCTGCTCTTGAAGAAAACTCAGGTTTTCTCACAACTTCCTGTAACTCTGGTTCTAGGGCATGTCATGTCCTCTCTGGCCTCTGAAGGCATCCGCAAGCATGTGGTGCATATACATACACTTGGATGTACACACATACACATAAAAATTAAATCTTTTGGGGCTGGAGAGATGGCTCAGCAGTTAAGAGCACTGGCAGCTCTTCCAGAGGACCTGGGTTCAATTCCCTGCACCCACATAGCAGCTTACAACTGCCTGTAACTCTACCTCCAGGGGATCCGACATCCTCACAAAATACCAATGCACATAAATAAAAATAAATAAATCATTAAAAATAAAAATTAAATCTTTAGCAAAATGTAAAAATTGGAGTTGTATGTAGTAGTGTGTCCCAGCCCTTGGAAGCTGATGTAGGCGGATTGCAAATTCAAGGCCAGCTTGGGCTGTATAGAAAGACCCTGTCTCAAAACTCAATACCAATCAAACAGATAAAGCAGAACTTTGTGGGAGGGTCCACCTGTATTTCTGTGTTTTGATTGGTTAAATAAAGGGCTGCCTGGCTTATAGTTAGGTCAACCCTTAGGTGGGCGGAGTAGACAGAACGGAAGTTCTGGGAGGAGAAGAAGGAAGGAGCAGAAGCCCCAAGCCACCATCGCAAATGGATGCAGGTTAGACCTTTCCGGTAAGTCACCACGTGATGACTTACAGACTTTTATAATGGGTTAGTTTAATTATGAGAGCTAGCCGGGAAAAGGCTAATGATAATGAGCCAGGCAGAATTTAAATGAATCCAGTTTGTCACGTGGTTATTTCGGGTGCAGCCAGCCACTGAGCGGGCCAGCGGCTGGGGGCTTGGAAGCTGGGTGCGGGGAACAAACAACACGCACCCCTCTCCCCCCTATTCACAACAGAACTTTTTTTTCAAATTATTCTTCCCACGCTCCCCCAGAGACAGGGTTTCTCTGTGTAGCACAACTTTCTTCCAAAATTTTCTTCTTCTTCTTCTTCTTCTTCTTCTTCTTCTTCTTCTTCTTCTTCTTCTCCTTCTCCTTCTCCTTCTCCTTCTCCTTCTCCTTCTCCTTCTCCTTCTCCTTCTTTTTCAGAGACAGGGTTTCTCTGTGTAGTCCTACCTAGCTGTCCTGAAACTCACTTTGTAGATCAGGCTGGCCTCGAACTCACAGAGATCCTTCTGCCTCTACCTCCCAGGTGCTGGGATTAAAGGTATGCACCACCACCACCGCTGGTTTTCCAAATTCTTAGCTGTGGAAGGGGTTGGAACAGTGACCACACAGTGGAAGGTCCTCCTCTGTGCTCATCTCTAGGGCATGGTTCTGGACTGCACACGAATCATTGCATCATTTGCTGATTCCTATGTATGCATTTGAAAACGAGTCTTGTTTTAATTTCTAAAATAATAGTTCTCTATTGCAAAGTTGTTTGTCTTTTCTTTCTCCTTTTTTGGTACTGGAGTTGAACCTAGGACTTTATTCCTGTGAGCAAGGGCTCTACCATTGAGCTACATCCCAAGCCCACCTGGCCATCTTTGAAAATGCCAAAAGGCACTTTTGTTGTTGTAACTGTTAATTGCATTGATTTATGTGTGTGTGTTCAGGGAGTGACACAGAGACTAGATAGCTCTTGGCAGTCAATTCTCCTCTTCCACCACGTGGGTCCCAGGCACCAAACTCAGATTGTTGGGCTTGGTGGCACGTGCCTTTACCTGTTGAACCATCTCAAAGACCTTAAAAAAATCTCATGTGAAAAGAAAAAAAAAAGAAAAAAGAAAAAAAGAAAAGAAAAAAAAAAGTCTTGTGTGGTTCAGGTAGGTCTCAAACTCTCTGTGAGGAGATGAGTTTACCCTATCCTCCTGCCTCTGCCTCCCAAGTGTTGGGCTTACTGGCATGTCTTTTTTTTTTCTTTTTTCTTTTCTTAATGAATCAAGGAAATCTTTGTATTTCGATATATCAGGGAATGGAATTAAATATTCTTTACTAACAATGTTCCACATATGACCAGTGTCATTATATCTCTGTATAGATTTTTATGGATAATCTCGTATACACACGAGGGACCTTTTTAAAATCACATTCAAGCTTTTAAATTCCATTGAGGTCTTTGGTTTATCCTGTTGTAATTTCTTCCATCTCCACTCCTTGGACAACTTCCCAGCAATTTCTTCAGAGAACACAGGCTTAGTGGACAATGACCCTCCCCTCCCCTCCCCTCTCCTCTCCTTTTCCCCTCCCCTCTCCTCTTCTTAACTTTCCTCCCCTTGCTCACCTCCCCTCAGCTCCTCTATCTTCTCATACCCTCTCTTCCTCACTTCTCTTCTCTTCTCTCTCCTCCCCTCCCCTCCCCTCTCCTCTCCTTTTCCCCTCTCCTCTCCTCTCCTTTCCCCTCCTCTCTCTGTCCCAGGGCCTGTGTGCCACCACTGACCTATACTCTTCAGCCCAGAATGTTTTCTTAAAGTAGCCTTTTCTCATCTGTTGCAGCAAATACACCACCCTCCTGACAGACAGTGAGAACAGGCTGCTGCTCTTCCCGTCCATGTGAGTACAGAGGGCTTCCTAAAGTGTCTCTTGGAAAGAGTAACCACATGCATGTCTTCCTTTCCTTGGTATTTTATTAGACAAAGACATTCAAGTCATAGAGAGATTGAAGGTAATAATTGCCTGTAAGAACATAATTCACTTAGTTGTATTCCTGTGGCCAATTGCATATTCAAATAGTACGCACAGCATGACACTCAAGCACTATAATGTGTTTTTATGTTCTGTACATCAAGCATTAGCATCTCTCTGCTGCTTTTCTTTTGTCTCTCTTGCACTTGAACTACCCAGTATGGAAGCCTAGTGTTTATGACCCCTCCTTTTTTCTGTGTTTCTGTTACATGTAGTAACATATGGTTATATAGCACCTTTGGGGGTTAGAATTATTTTTCTTTTAAGAAAAAAATTACACTATTTTTATTTTCATTGCCTTAAACCATGTTACTGGTATATCACTAAATATGTTTATTTGGGTTTACTCCTTTAAATTGCCCTTAGTATTCAATATTATATATATTTTCTGAGACATTTTTGTTTTCCTCTGAGGATGGCCTGATGAGATGCTGCTTATCTAAGTGTGTCCCTTTGCTATTTAGGAAACCCAATAGAAGAGTAGAAGTCATCCAACTGGGCGATGTGATGGACACCATGCTGGAGCGGGCTGGAGTAGAAAATGAGTATGCAGGGCCAACCAAGGTAACTGCCGGTCATAATAGCCCTGTGGTTACCAGTGTGCACTTGGGGGGGCAGAGTGCTTGGTTTGGAATCTGATTTGCCATTTATTGGTGGGTGGCTCTGGGCAAATCATCTCATGTGTTTGTACCTCATTTTCCTAATCTGTTGATTAGAAGTAATGATAGTACCTGCCTCATGGGGTTGATTGTGAGTGAGACAGAATGGCATGTTTAAGTGATTAGAAAGGGCCTGGCTTAGAGAAAACACCATACCATCAACTGTTAGTAGAGTTAAACGTTGTTTAGTCATGGGGATGTGTTCTGAGAGAGGCGTCCTTAGGTGGTGTTGCTGTGCAAACATGATTGCATGGATTTACATAAACCTAGACCCACAAGCTTAGCAGGGATAGATGCTGTAACCCCACAGCAGCTGTGGGGTTTTATATATATATGTGTGTGTGTGTGTGTAAGGATCCTTGTATCAAGACAGAGGTCAATAAAAATCTCAGGTCATGGGGATTTTTCAGTTCTACCCTAACCTTACAGAACCACGGTTATGACCTGGCCTGTTGTTGGCTGAAGTATTGTTATTTGGCATGTCACTATATTTCTCAAGGCTCCATGGATTGATCTTATTATACTTATTTTTATTTTATTTTATTTTTCTTTTTTAAAAAAGATTTATTTATTTATTATATATACAGTATTCTCAGTATTCTGTTTGCATGTATGCCTGCATCCAGAAGAGGGCCCCAGACCTCATTGCAGATGGTTGTGGACCACCATGTGGTTGTTGGGAATATAACTCAGGACCTTTGGAAGAGCAGGCAGTGCTCTTAACCACTGAGCCATCTCTCCAGCCCCATATTTTATTTTATTTTGTTGAGACAGGGTTTCTCTGTAGCCTTGGAGCCTGTCCTGGATCTAGCTTTGTAGACCAGGTTAGCCTTGAACTCACAGAGATCTACCTGCCTCTGTCTCCTGAGTGCTGGGATTAAAGGCGTGCACCACCAACGCCCAGCTCTTAGTTTTATTTGATGGACATATTATGCATATATATATGGAGTACGATGTGATAGTTCTTATACAGTGTGTAGCGACGGATAAGCACTGATTATCTGATTTACCTCCGGCAGATGCACCAACTCCTACATGTGTTGAAAAAGGAACAGACCATTTACAACACAGTATTTCATGAACTGATTCGACAAGTCAGCGTGGATTGTGTAGACAGAGGAGAGCTACTGTCCAGAATCAGGTTAGAAATGTTAACAGAATGTTTCAGGTTCCTCATTTCAATAGTGCATATTAATTATATAGATTAATAGGAGCCACTGTACTACTGCCATAACGCATCTTTTTTAACGTGTTGAGGTGCGCTTGCATCTGCTTTTGAGAAAGCTACAAAAATATCTCTACAAACTAACGGTAAAATCTTCATCTTGGCTAAGATCCAAAAGTCCAAGCTTTTGTTTTCTCACTATCCATTCCTAAACCAGTGGTATTTGTTGAGTGCTTATTCTGTGTCAAATACTGAGATGCTTGATAGGGCAGGGGAAAGAGTAAATTGATTATTAATTATTGAAAGAATCTTATGTAGCTCAGGCTGGCCTCGAACTTGTTATATAGCCAATTGCTTTATGACAGGCATAGCTGAGTCCACATCCCCAAAAATGTGACTTCCCACCTGTAACAGGCGGTCAATAAACTCAGAATAAGGTTCTGAAGGGCCTTGAAGGATCTTAGAAAGCTGCTCTCCTGCTCCTTTGTTAGGTAAAGCTTTCCAAGCTTTAACAGCCACGGCAGCTATCTGAGCATAAATCGCAGGATCATACGCAATCTGTGCAGCTAAGCCAGCATACTGTCCTGCACCAGTTAACATGTCAAGATTATGCTGGGGGAAACCCTCAGTGGCATTATTCAGTGCCTTATTTTTGCAATTTTCCTGCATTTTGCCTCTCCATAACAAATAATTTCCTCCCGAAAGACAAGCCCTGCAAAGCTGCATCCAGTCACTGGGTGTAAGGTTGAGTTCCGCAAAGGATTCCAATAAAGCCACCATGAAGGGGGCATGAGTTCCATACGCCGTTGTTGTGGAAAAATTAAAAATGCTGCAGGATCCCTGGTGGCAGTAGGCAGCAGAAACGCTGTAGGTCCCGAAGCAGTGGTAGCAGGCCATGTGGTGGCAGGCAGCAGGCCCTGAGAGCAGCCAGTCCCAGGCAGAGATGGCTGCCAGTCCCCGGTGGCTGGTCCCAGGCAGGGAGACATGTGTGGCAGGCAGGCAGAAGCCAGAGACATGGATAGCCACACACCATGAAGAGTAAAGTTGAAGCCAGGCAGTGGTGGCGCATGCCTTTAATCCCAGCACTCGGGAGGCAGAGGTAGGCAGATCTCTGTGAATTCAAGACCAGCCTGGTCTACAAGAGCTAGTTTCAGCGCAGGCTCCAAAGCCACAGAGAAACCCTGTCTCGAAAAAAAGAGTAAAGTTGAACATTTATTAGGGTTATGGGGGAGAGGAGAGAGAGAGAGAGAGAAGACAGGGAAGAGAGAGACAGAAGTGGGGGAAGGGGAGAAGTGGGGAGAGAAGCAGAAGCTGCCTCTCCGAGAGGAAGATGGAAAAAGAGAGAGCTCTCAGGCTGGAAGCTGAAGATCAGCCTGCCTCAGTGGATGGGG
>JAQHUG010000035.1:3898916-3909354 GCA_028555095.1 Dicrostonyx torquatus
ATGGATTCTGCGGCGGAGGTCTCGTGGAGACATCTCTGCTCCCTTCCTTCTTCTTTTTCTAACTTCCTTTTTATCAGAGCAATCTCCTTTTCTAAAATTTCTTCTTCCTCTTCTATATCCCTTCTAATACTCTTAATTTCCCCCTCCTCAAAATTCTAAATAGAACTCACAGATTCTACTTCCTGAATCTCCTCAAAGGTTTTGTTCAAATTCTCCAATTGCTCTTTCACCTTTATATCATCACTGAGAAGAGCATCTCTGACTAGGCGCATAATGAAAATATCGCTATGGGGAATTCTTCTGGCCCCCACTCTTTCAATGCTTTTTGAAGGTCAGCCTTTACCTGCTCCCAATCAGTAATATTAGAGCCCCCTGCATGTAAAAACCAGGGACTAAACTCTAAAACCTTCTTAATGATCTCTTGTGCTGTCTCAACTTTCATACTGGTGCCTTGTTTCTCCAAAAGAGCTAACAATTGGCCTGTCAGTTGGCCCCTTAACACTGGAACAGAATTATTTGCACCTATTATCAATTCACCCTCACCACTCAATTTCTTACCTGCTGGCCAGCCTTCCAAGGGCGATCTCTTAGGGGTTCTCTATTTCCCGATCTCGCTGATGGTCCTCCGACTGCAATTCCTGATGATCTCGCTGGGGCCTCCAATTGTAATACCCGATTGGTACAATGTACCATAGCGAACCAGGCAAGGGCCTGGAAATTGAAAGAACACACAAAGAGACCTGGGTCATTCGAAAGGAGATCAGCTGAATGCCTTTTATTGAACTTTGGGGAAATCCTTATATACCTAACTGCTGTACAAGGAATTCCCCCCAGGCAGGTGGGAAATTGCCACACCTAAGCTGGAGTAAACAATGCCCTACAGCTAATCACCAGGCGGGGCAGAGGGAGCATAAACACAAACAGTTTCAGCTCGCTTACCAGAAACTGTCCTCCAGTATGGATTCCCTCTTCCTGCTGTCTGACCAGTCTGAGGAGGTAGAAGCAAAACCATTAGAGCCTGGTTAGGATCAGGAAAGGAGTAAATAGAATACTGTGAGGAGTGTCAAATGGGAGAAACAACAGAATAGCAGCCCATGGAATCAAGCTCAAAATAAAGCCAAGAGTGATGAGAAAAAAGAAGTACAGGGCTAGGAGCAAAAGAAACAACTGTTTTGGGTGAAAGCATCTGAATAGTTTTTAAATGGTATCTTTTTATGTTTAGTCAGTTTGAGGAAGTGTCACCTATGAATTCAAGTAAGTATATGAAAATCTCACTGTATTCAAGGCACTCTGGTTATTAATATATAGATTATGACATTGTTCCTCTCTTAAGAGTTTTTAATTTAGAAGAACTAAAACACATTATATTTTTGTTTATGTCACAGATATTATTTATATTCCTAGTACCTATGTCTCTGATTCTGTCTCATCATAGTTGACTAACTGTGTGTCTGCTGTGGGACAGGAGCCTGGATTCCTTTTTTCTTTCTGTCCTTTTCCCACATACAGTTTGTACCTGCCTATTGGCCATTTATTCTCCTAACAGTACTTTCTTGCTTGCATTCCTCTTCCTGTCTCTCTTATTTCCCTTTCCCTTTGTTTCTCCTGCAGAGAGAAATATGTGCAAATGCTTGACCAAATTGCTCGGCAGATGATTGATTTCTACAAAGACTTGGTAACTCAGCGGATGATGGACCAGCGCATCTTAGAAGAACTGTATAACTTCAAGAATGTGATTGAGGAGTTGACCAGGTGAAAACCTTAATGTTCCTCAACACAAAGCAGAAGGCACAGTCCTGGCTTTACCCATGGTAAAAGAGAACCATGGAGTGATGTAGAATTCCCTTCTCTATGCTGTGAATACCACTAGCTAATAAAGAAGCTGTTTTGGGCCCGTAATAGAGCAGAATAGAGCTAGACAGGGAAAACTAAATGGAATGCTGGAAGAAAAAAGGCGGAGTCAGGAGACCCCATGTAACCGCCATAGAGGAAAGATGCTTGCTGGTAGGCCACAAGCCTCATGATAAAATATAAATTAATGGAAATGGGTTAATTCTAGATGGAAGAGCTAGCTAGCAATATGCTTAAGTGATTGACCAAGCAGTGATTTAAATAATATAGTTTCTGTCTGATTATTTCAGGAGTCTGGGCAGCCGGGAAATGAACAAGCAGCCCGACAACAATGGAGAGGAGTGGTTAGAGGCAAAGACTCCTGTGCCTTCAGTGCTTAACATGAAAACTGGGAGAGCTGGGTCCTGGGAGTGAGGCAGGGGCTGGCTTACTCTTTTAAACTGAAAACCAAAATTCTGCCTGTATTTGATAAAGAAGAACCTGTTCCATATTATAGATACTTATTTTAATCATGTTTCTGGAACACATCCAGGATTGTAGATGTTAGTGTTCAAATCCTAAAGAAAATAAATATACTATAGTGTTGGGGGAGGGCGCCAATTTGTTGTTGAAGACTGCTCGTTCATTCCTGGCTGCTTAGACCTGAAATAATCACACAGAAACTATATTAATTAAAACACCACTTGGCCAATCACTTAAGCATATTGCTAACTAGCTCTTATATCTTAAATTAACCCATTTCTATTATTTTATATTTTACCATGATGCTCATGGTTTACTGGCAAAGGTTCTGGCTGGTGGTTTGTGTCTGTCTCCTCCAGGAGCTACATGGCGTCTCTCTGATTCTGCCTACTCTCTCTATATATCTCTTTCAGCCTGGCTTTACTCTGTTAAGCCATTGGCCAAAAGCAGCTTCTTCATTAACCAATGGCAATAAATCATATTCACAGTGTACGTCACCTCCCACATCACCATAGCAATATGGCTGGGGGCTAACCTTGTATTAAGATGACCAATGGGAAGAATGAAGAGCACAGGCAAGGCAGACCAGAGTAGGTACAGCATCTGCTCCTGCTGTGTTCTAGATTATGAACCTGTCACGTTTTTGCTTTTCCTGTCAGCCCACGTCCATTGCCAAACCTGACGAGAGTCCATCCAGGATGTACGCTGGAGGTTTCACCTTGGTTTAAGGGTAGAAAATGAAAGGAGGGGATGCACAGAGTAACGGAGATTATATGCAAGTCTGGTTTCTAGGGTCAAAACTTTTTGGAAGTTTTTATCTTTGAGTTTGAAATTTTTTTCCTTCCCCTCTTCTCCCAACTCAGGGAACTTTGTCTGGTTCGGGCCCATGACAGCAAATTAACAAAGGAAGCAGAGAAAGCCCAGAAGGATTTGGCAGAAGCTATTTTGGAAGCAGAAAAAAATGCAAAGTGAGTTGCCAAAGCTTATAGTACTTGATAATGGAAAGAGGAAATGTTTAATCATCTGACTTTCCTGGGACTCCACTGGCCCAGATGTAAAATCCAGCTGCACTATCGCCTGCTTCCTAGGGTTATTATGAAGGTTAAAGGTGACAGTTAATAGAGCCCTTCAGGTGCCATTTCTGGCTCAGTGTCAGTTAATGAAGCCTTATGGGCACATGTCATGTCTGTATCCTGTGCCTGACTGCTCTAAGGTCACAAGGCAGACAGTTGCCACAGGAACCACATCTATGTCTGTTCCCTGAAATACAATGAAAGCGTCGGTGTGGCAATGCAATATTCTGAACTTGTTTGCATTTGAAGAGACTGGAACTCCTGCTGAACCTCACAGTCAGACTTCATAACATACTTTGAGGTTACTTAAGACTTAAGGCTGTTATCCCACTGTGTGCTCAGCTGTTAGCTTAACATGCCTTTAAGAGAACATTATAACAATGCCTCGTGGTTTTTTTTTTTATTATTATTTGTTTGTTTTGAGACAGGGTTTCTCTGTGTAGCTTTGGAGAGGTCCATCTGCCTCTGCCTCCTGAGTACTGGGATTAAAGGCATGCACCACCACCTGGCTTTACTTTGTTAAGCCTTTACAACTTAAGCTACTGCATAGCTACCATTTTAAATTATGTACTCTTTCATGCCCCTGGCCCAGAGCAATGCATGTATGCTATGATGTTGCCTGGAAACAGCAAATACAAACATTGAAAGCAATCTTCTAAAATGAATGTCCATTATGGATATTGGTTGATAAACAATAGTGTTTGTAGTACTGTTTGTTGTCAGGGTCATGGGTCAGCTGGAGTCAGGGACTTAATCCCTTGTTAAAGATGTCTGTAAAGTGTCCCTTTCCTTCCCCATATGATGTTTTCTGTGCTGTTCAAAGCCTTTTGTTAGGGACACACACACATAGTCACACACAGACACACAACACACAAAGAGGGGGGGAGGGAACATATAGCCACACAGAAACAGACATAAACAAAGGGACGGATTCACAAGATACCCTATGGGCAGGCACGGATTCAGGCTCATAGCACGGACAGGCAGAGAATGAAGAAACAGGTTGCACGAAGTAGAGATTTAAATCTTGATTTGCTCTTGGTTAAATGACAACAAGAGTACATGTTTTATTATTTTCCTTCATATGATACTGATACATTATTGGTAACCCAGTTAATCACTAGTGAATGCATTTAATCAATGTAATTAATATTAATAAAGTCTAAAGACAGCAGTGTGAATGCTCTTCTCATTCTTGTAAAACTTTCAATTCTTTAAATTTAAAAAAGTGTGTGATGTGGTGCCTATGTATGTGTACGTCTGTGATCACCTGCATGTGCACCATGGAAGCCAGGGGCCATGTACCTTTTTCTTCTATTGCTTTCCACCTTAAACTCATTTTATTTTATTTTATTTTATCTGTGTGATATTTTGTCTGCACATGTCATGTACCATGTTTGTGCAATGTCTCTGAGGTCCAGCAGAAGGTGTCAGATACCCTAGAACTGGAGTTACAGATGATTGTGAGCTACTGTTTGGACAGTGGGAACCAAATACAGGTCCTCTGCAAGAACAGCAAGAGTTCTTAGTGCCTTAGTCATCTTTCAGCCCCCATTTTTGCTCTTTTATAAATTAGTGTATTCATTATTTTTTACAAAATTGTTGTCTGTCAGGCAGAAAGAAAAACACATCATGAAGGTACAGCCTCGGGAATTTTTCTGTGTGTGCCCACCTATGTGACTTTTCTCTCAATTATTTTGAGCACATGGAAGAAGACCTAAAGTGGTAGTTCCTGACTCATGCCAAGAATATAATTCTATGTCACTGCACTTTAAGTCTGTTAGCAAAGTTAACATTAATGAGGGAAAATGCCATTTGCTACTGTCTTAGTTAATGTCCTATAGCTGTGAAGAGACACCATAACTATAGCAACTCTAACATTTAATTGGGGCTGGCTTGTGGTTCAGAGGTTTAGTCCATTATTAGCATGGTAGGAAGCATGATGGCACACAGGCAGACATAGTGCTGGAGAAGGAGCTGAGAGTTCTACATCCAAATTGGCAGGCAGTAGGAAGAGAGAGACTGGGTCTATCTTGAGCATCTGAAACCTCAAAGCCCATTCCCAGTGACACACTTCCTCCAACAAAACCATATCTACAACAAGGCCACATCTTGCCACTGCCTGGTGATTAATCATTCAAATCTCTGAGTGTATCAGGTCCATTCAAAGGACCACAGTCACTTTGTAATTTCTGTGTTTATTCTTTTTTTCACATTTATCGTGTGTGTGTGTGTGTGTGTGTGCGCGCACACACACAAACACGCGTGCACATGCACATCCAGGCATACCTGTAAAGGTGAGAGGACAACTCACAAGGTCAGTTTTTGCCCTCCACCTTGTTTAAGCCAGGGTCTCTCTTGTTTCTGCCACTGTGCTTGGATACTCCAGGTAGCTACTGAACAAACTTCCGGTCAGCTCTCCCGTCCCTGCCTCTAGGAGTGCTGGGATTAGGTCCATGCTACTGCATCTGACTTTTTTATGTTGTTCCTGGGGATCTGAACTCAGGGAAGCATGGGATTTGCAAGGCAAGTGCTCCTACCCACCAAGCCACCTCTTGGGGCTTATTCTAACTTGCTCATCAGATACAATGGTATTTAGAAGGTCCATTGGGTATATTATTTTTGTCATGACTACCATAATATTTGAAAATAAAATGTGAACTTTTTCATTTGACTCTAAAAGGTATTATCAATCTACCCAACAAGTATGCCAATTACCTTATGAAGAGGCTTGAAGGAACAGGTTGCTTATCTTCATAACAAAGATTTATTAGGTATCTAAATAGCTATTTCTTAACTTTCTTTCAGAATAGTAGAAGACTACCATGATTTATATACATTACAGAGAGGGAGGATGGAGAACGATATTAAACTGCTGATGTCAGAAAGAGACATTTGGAGCTCAGCCACATACGAATTGGCACTAAAGGTTTGTTCATCTGGACTTACAACTCATGCTCTGATATTGACTAACATTTCATCTGACAGTTTTAAATAACACATACAAAAGGGATAATAATAGAAGATATTTATTGATCAAATCATAGGTTTTGTGGGCACTGAAGATGGAAAGTTTCTTCCCTCTGTTGGGTAACTGAAATTGAAATGTATGCCCTGGTAATGCTGAAGCATGCATGGGCAGCCCATACATGGCAGTTCTGTTGAACTTGCTCATATTGAATTTCATGGTCTGAGTTGATGAGGACGACTGACCAGGTCTCTTCCTCAAGAGGGCACCGGATCTCATTACAAATGGTTGTGAGCCATCATGTGGTTGCTGGGAATTAATTCAGGACCTTTGGAAGAGCAGGCAGTGCTCTTAACCACTGAGTCATCTCTTTAGCCCTCTGTTGGGTAATTAGCTGTTGTGTAATTCAGGGCTGTTTTCTTCTTTAATTGAAACCTATAAACTATGACTATAAATTTTTTTTTTGGTTTGGGCATATATTAACACTTTTAACTTTGATGTATGCTAATTTTTAGATATATACTAATTCCTAGAGAAGGTAGTATGGCTAATGTATACTAATTCTAATGTCTGTAAAAGGTAGCTCTTAGTTGTTCATCTCATGTAACCATATTAGGATCCTTGACTATCATGTCATGTGGGTTATTATACCTTGGCAAGTGAATGAGGGAACCCATAGAACATGGTGGTAATGGCTTACAATGAGAGCAAATCCCACAAGAGTCTACATTTTAAAGACCCATATATGCTGGCTCCCTGTTCTGACCCTAGGGACAATAGGTAATAACATTTAGTTCTGACCCATAGAAAATTTAAAGATCTGACCCAGCTGGATTGGTTCAAAATTCCACTGGTGGCACCAGGCTTTCCTTGCAGACAGCCTACATGATAGAGCTGTGCCAAAGTACTCATTAGTACCTTGTAGAGACTTGTCAGTTGCTTGGAGAACATACAGAAAGAATTCTATCAAAATGTGCAGGTATCCTAAACCTAGAGAGAAAGCTTACATACTGGGCAGTGGAATCAAAACTTTATTACTTGGAAAAAATAAGTCCAAGAAAGGATTACATTTTAAAATGTAAAAACCATGATATTACAAATGTATTAGAATCAATTATGAGTATAAATGAATATTTTATGATACATAATGAGTTCCAGGACAGCCATGGATACATAGTGAGACTCTGTCTCAAGAAACAGAAACAAATGAACAAATAAGCAGAAAAACTAGGCTTTGTAAAATCTGTATGTGTATGAGGGGGTGTAAATGTGGGTAAAGCCTGAAAAACTAGAAAGGAGAATAAAAGAGGGTAAAATAGGTGCTGAGGGAGGATGGCGGAAGGTAAATGGACATGTGGGATATAAAGGAGGAAAAAAACTGGGTGTGGTGCTCTTTAATCCCAACACTTGGGAGGCAGAGGCAGGTGGATCTCTGAGTTCAAGGCTACAACCTGCCACAGAGTGAGTTCCAGCACAGGCCAAACTATACAGAGAAACTCTATCTCTAAAAACAAAACAAAAAACAAAAACAACAAAGAAAAACAGAGGGAAAGAAACTGGGGTGG
The DNA here is from genome assembly GCA_028555095.1 of Dicrostonyx torquatus. Taxonomy (NCBI): domain Eukaryota; kingdom Metazoa; phylum Chordata; class Mammalia; order Rodentia; family Cricetidae; genus Dicrostonyx; species Dicrostonyx torquatus. The sequence goes on from JAQHUG010000035.1 coordinate 3,906,836, forward strand.
TAGGGAGGAGTGGGATCAGAGGTTATGGATGGGGAGTAGAGAGATGAGGGGGAAGGAGAATCACAAAAGCCTTGGTGCCAGACCCAGTAATACCACTTTTGGGTATATACCCAAAGGATGCTCAATCGTGCCATAAGGACATGTGCTCAACTAGGCTCATAGCAGCTTTGTCATAGCCAGAACCTGGAAGCAACCTAAATGTACCTCGACCGAAGAATGGATGAGGAAAATGTGGTACATTTACACAATGGAGTACTACACAGCAGAAAAAAATAACGACAGCTTGAGTTTTGAAGGAAAATGGATGGAGTTAGAAAACATTATTTTGAGTAAGGTAACCCAGACACAGAAAGACAATTATCACATGTATTCACTCATAGGTGGTTTTTAAACATAAAGCAAAGAAAACCAGCCTACAAATCACAATCCCAGAGAACTTAGACAACAATAAAGACACTAAGAGAGACTTACATAGATCTATTCTACATGGGAAGTAGAAAAAGACAAGATCTCCTGAGTAAATTGGGAGCATGGGGACCTTGGGGGAGGGTTGAAAGGGGGAGGGCAGGGAGGGGAGCAGAGAAAAATGTAGAGCTCAATAAAAATCAATAAAAAACAAAACAAAACAAATGCCTTGGTGCCAACATTAAATTTCCCAAGACTTTTTTCTACTTCAAACTGTACATTTGATATTTCTTTTTCTCTTCCTTGATCATTTTATCATAGACCTGCATAAGAATGATTACTAATAACCACATGACAGAGTCAGTATTAGGCTGTTTTAAAATCTCCTCTATCAAATTATTTAGTTCATTACTTTTAAATTTAGCCTCAGGCAGATTCTTTGGACAAGGGCAGAAAGAAGCCATAGTCTTTGCCAAACCATCACAAGAATATTATCTACCTCAGTTCTAATATTGTTTCCCTTAAAAAAAAAAAACCTCTGGAGCTGTGCCTCTAGTCCACATTTATCTTAGCACTACTGTCTTCCAAACTATTACTACAATGGCTCATTAAGCTCTGCTTATAGCATTCGACCTCTTTTATAGTCAGAAGTCTCGAAGTTTCCCACACTCCTTTAAAAAGAATCACACAGTCAGGTCTGTCATATCAGTAATACACCTCCTTGGTATCAACTTCTGTCTTAGTTGCTTTTCTATTGCTATGACAAAACACCATGGCCATGCCAGCTTATGAAAGAAAGTGTTAGTTGTGTTTATGGTTTTAGAGGGTAAGAGTCCATGATGGTGGAACAAAGGCATGGTGGCAGGAACAGCTGAGAGCTCACATCCTGATCCAAAACCAGGATGCAAAGAGAGGGTGGTGTGGGACTATGGTCTGTATTCTGTCAATTATACTTTAAATAAACGCTGATTGGCCAGTAGCCAGGCAGGAAGTATAGGTGGGACAACCAGACAAGAAATAGAAGTGGGTCAATGAGAACAGGAGAATTCTGGGAAGAAGGAAGTCCTAGTCTGCAGTCCTGACCCGGCCACAGAGCAAGCAAGATGTAACTGCCCTGCCAAATAAGGTACTGAGCCACGTGGCTAACATAGACAAGAATAATGGGCTAATATAAGTTATAAGAGTTAATAAGAAGTCTGAGCTACTAGGCCAATCAGTTTATAACTAATGTAGACCTCTATGTGATTTCTTTGGGACTTAATGATTGCGGGAACTGGGCAGAACAGAAACCTCAGTCAACAAGAAGGTACACAGGGAATTGTGTCATTCTTTTGAAACTTCAAAATTTGCCCCTAGTGACATACCTCCTCCAACAAGGCCACATCTCCGAATCCTTCCCAAACAGTTCCACCAACTAGGGACCAACTGCTCAAACATATGAGACTGTGGGGCCATTCTCATTCAAACCACCACATCTGTCACACACAGGACTATGTCATCTGTAGCAGGTGCACTTTGACTTCTTCCTGTTGTTTCTTTCCCTTCTCTTACTGCTCTAGCTAAGGCTTCAACCACTGTACTGAATAAGGGTGGTGACACTGAACACTTTTGCCTTATTCCTGAATTTATGTTAAAATTGTGTGTGTGTGTGTGTGTGTGTGTGTGTAAAGGGGACATTAATAGTAGATTCCAATGAAATACAGAAGATTAGGAAATACTTTGGATACTTTAAAAACTACAAAAAATCTGGATACTGTGTGGGCTAGAGATGTAGCTCTGTTGGTAGAGTTCCTGCCTAGCATTCATGAGGTCCTGAATTTGATCCCCAGGACCCCATAAGCTAGGTATAATGGTATGAGGATCAGGAGTTCAAGGTCATCCTCAGCTACAAAGCGAGTTTGAGGCCAGCCTGGACTTCATGAGACCTTAAAAGAATAAAGCAAATGAACTGGAAAAATAAATTCCTAAATATATATGGTTTACCAAAAGTTAAATTTTTTTCATCTTTTTTTATTGTTAAAAGAAAAATTTACATTTACTCCCCTTGTTCCCAGCCCTCCCGCTCCCCCACTACCCCACCACCCTCCCCCTGCTTCCTTAAGATGGGGCAGGAT
>JAQHUG010000035.1:3911409-3921678 GCA_028555095.1 Dicrostonyx torquatus
AGAGAGAGACAGAGACAGAGAGACAGAGACAGAAGAGGAGGATGAGGATAAGGATTAGCATATACATGCTGCTTTGCTTAAGTGGAGGTCAGAAGTGGAGGTCAGAGGACAACTTTGGGCTTTGGTCTTCACCTTCCACTTTGTTTGAGAGAGGGTCTCTGTCTCTGTCTTTGTCTCACTCTTTCTCTCTGCCACTGTAAACACTAGGCTAGCTGGCCTGAGAGCTTCCAGAGACTTTCCTGTACCCAGCTCCCATCTTGCTGTAGGTGTGCTGGGGGCACAGAAGTGCACACTGCTGGCTTTACCTGGGTTCTGGGTATTTGCACCCAGGTCCTCAGGTTTTATCTGTTGGACCATCTCTCTAGGCCAGCTTGGCTTCCTTTGTAGTCTTTCATCATTGTCCTTGTGAAATCCTGAAGCTGTCCTCTCTGTGAAGATTTCTGTCTTTTCTTTATCTGGAGGGCAGTTTATGGTCTTCCATCTTACCCAGAGGTCCTGAACTCTAATGTACTTCCAGTTCAGTAGTCCTTAGAAATGTGTAAATTTGTGATTCCGATTATTAAAGTAAGAAATTTTGATTGAAGTAATGACTGAATAAAAATAAACATGTGAAGACATTATAAGTAAATTACAGTGTTTAAAAATGTTTTAGATTCCTGATTATAGTACATCTTTTATAGGTAATTGAAAGAAATAGAGTCATACTGGCTAAAAAACTCTACCTCAATGAAAAAGGCTGGAATAAATATGCCAAGCATTTCATTATAATGCTGTCAACTAAGGTAAATCCTGTTTACATAAGTCATGGGTAAAATGACTGTAAGTGTTTTGTTTAGACGCCATAGGCTTTGCTTTGCCAAACCTGTAGATTCTTAAGTACAGTTCTATAGTTATGCTTTGTTGTGGGTAGAATGAAAAATACAAGGGAAGGAATAAAGACTCTTAATTGCATTGTCTTCCATTGTAATCAAAGCAACACATCTAAGTCTAATAACACTCCAGGGTTTCATAGAGTTATTTATTATTAGTGCTTAAAAGATAAAATAAAAATAAGAGGTGGTGGTGCATGCCTGGAACCTCAGAACTCAGGAGTGCAGCAGGCCTGCTTTTGGGCCACCAACCAGCTCCTGAATCATGACACAGAGACTTATTAATTACGAAAGCTCGGCCTTAACTTAGGCTTATTCCACCAGCTCTTATAACTTAAATTAACCTGTTTCTCTTTATCTGCGTTTTGCCTTGGGGGCTTTTTTTTTTAACCTTTATTTCATTGTGTATTTCTTACTCTGTGTCTGTCTGTCTGTCCCTGGATTTCTCCCTCTTTATCTCACTCGTTCTCTTCTCCTGACCCTAGATTCCTTCTCCTACTTATTCTCTCTGCCTGTCAGCCCCACCTATCACCCTGTTACCTACCTATTGGCCATTTAGCTTCTTCTTAGACCTTAGGAAGGCAAGGTAAAACAGCAACACATATTTACATAATTAAACAAATGCAGAATAAACAAATGTAACATATCTTTGCCTAGTTTAAGTAATATTCTACAACACAGGAGGCTGAAGCAGGAGGGCCATAAATACGAAGTCAGCCTGGGCTACAAAGAGAGGAGGAAGAAGAGGAAAAGGAGAAAAGGGAGAGGAAGGAGACATTATTGATGCATTCTTAAACAATTTTATGATAAAATGTATTGATCACTGTGGTGGTTTGAAAGAAAATGACCCCCAAAAGGAATGGCACTATTAGGAGGTGTGGCCTTGTTGGAGGAAGTGTGTCACTGTTGGGGCTGGCTTTGAGGCTTCATATGATCAGGATACCAACCAATGTGTCAGTCAACTTCCTGCTGCCTGCAAGATGCAGCACTCTCAGCTCTAGAACCACGTCTTCCTGCATGCTCCTCACCATGATGATAATGGGCTGAACCTCTGAACCATAAGCGAGATACCCCAATTAAATGTTTTCTTTATAAGAGCTGCTGTGGTCATGGTGTCTCCTCACAGCAATAAAAACCCTAACTAAGACATCCCCAAGGGAGAAAATGAACTAGCATTTAGTGTGTTTTCTTCACGTCAAAGCATTTACACCAGTCATTAAGCTCCTCCCTTTTTAGCATAGCAGACATAGGTTTATTAAGGAAATGTGAGAAAGAACTATGGCGAGTAGGAGGGGCTTGAGGGAGGCACACCTTCCAGTCATTTAACTTTTTTAATACTTATTTTTAAATTTATGTACATGTGTGTGAGCCTGTATGAGTTTATGTGTACCGTGTGTGTGCAGTTGCTCTCAGGCCAGAAGAGGGTATCAGCTTCCCTGGAACTGCAGTTATGAGTCACCAGATATGGGTGCTAGGAATAGAACCCCGGGTCAGCCCTCTGAAGATTAGTAAGCATTCTTAACTACCGAGCCATTTCTCCAGTTCCTGTCATCTAACTGTTAAAACAGTCCTCTGAGGTATATATTAGTGTCTTTATTTTATGGATAATAAAAATGAGCTTTAGACTAAATAATGTCACTGTCTAGAATTCACATTCGGTTCTGCCTGGTTTTCCAGTTTCTGTCCTTGCCAGTATGTCATTTTGCCCCTGCAAAAATCCTGTGGGAAAACTAGGTTCTTGTTGCAAAGGGAAACTTCTTGTCCCTAATAATATGTCCCACAGAAAACCCATTGCCATAGTGTTACTGACAGTGTTTAGAAGGAGAACTATCTTTTCAAGTTATTGACCCACTTCCTGTGAGTTCTTCTAGTGATTCAATGGTACATGTTGATCAGTGTTTGTATATGAATAAATGAACACCTTGATTCTGTGTATTTTAGGACACTGCAGACCTTGCAGTGCTGCAGAAGCTGACAGAAAAATGGAAAAGGTTAGTGAACAGATTTAAGCAGGACGTGGAGCACACGGAGGAATCCACCAAGGAAAGATCCCAGACTGTGAAAGCTGGGATTCTCAAGTGGCAGCAGTTCTTCAGTACTAACATGTGGGTGTGCAAGAAGCTTGCTGTTTTGATTTTATTGCATTATGTCTGGTAATGCAGCCAACCCCATCATTAATTACTCTAGCACCGAGTTTGCAGGGAGGTAAGAACATCCCTTACTGGGCCTTGAACACAGGTGCTTTCCAGTGCTGAACACATGTGCAGCCCTCCTGATCGCCCTTGGAGCATCTGGGAGTGAGTTTCTAGAAAGGTGCAGCAGGGGGACAGAAGACTTGTGCTGTCCCATGAGTGCATTGACACAGAGGTACATTTTAAGTACCATTTCTATTTCAAATTTAATGTAGTGGTTTCAGTTTTTCAAAGCCCTTGAAGACTTCCCAATTAGTGGAGGTGAAAATTCTGAAAACCGACATTGATACACCACAAGTAGATTCGTGCAGCCCACTCAGCAGCGAGGGGAGCCAGTTGTCTGCTCCCGTGTTCTTCAGGAACTTCTTAAACATGATATCACCAGGATAGCTGTGCCAGCTCTCACCTGCAAGCCCTCATGAGGTGGAGGTAAAGATCATGAGTTCAAGGCCAGCCTGCTACATAGTGAGCCCCTGTTTTTATAAATATTCTTCAAGCCATCACTTGCAGATCTTCATTGCTATGTATACCTGCTTTTCTGATTTCTAATTTAAAACTGAACCTTTGGCTTTTCCTCGTTTCTGACTCTTTCCATTACTAGCCAAGAGCTTCAGGATACTTTTCCTGACACTGGACTCTGGCACTGTTTTTCTGCACACCGTCCTGCCCTCCCCCATTTCTAGATCTGCTTGACAACTTCCAAGTCAGCTCCAACAACTTTTTCCTCTCTTCCCCGTCTTCCTCCTGCCAGCGCCTGTTGGGATTTTCGGCTCACTTGCCTGTAATAAATTGATCTTCAAGTTTCAAAAAGGGTTATTTTGTAGTTTAAAAAAATTAAACAAATCAATAAAATATAAAAGAATAAAAATAAAACAGCTTTTTCCTTGTACATGTCAGAGAAGTGAAAGGGCACTTCTGGTAAGAGGTTGGGACTCCTGACCTGATGTTCTCCTAATTGTCCATCTGTCCAGCCACTTATTATTTGGCCCTGGTCTGTTGTAATTAGGGGAGAGGTGTGCGGGTTGTATGTTCCCAGCCACCTTGGCTCCCAAGCCCCCAGCCGCTGGCCCGCTCAGCTACTGGTTGCTTGCACCCGAAATAACCACGTGAGGATGGTATTCATTTAAACTCTGGCTGGCTTATTATCACTAGCCTTTTCCTGGCTAGCCCTCACCTCATAAACTAACCCATTATAAAAGTCTGTAAGTCACCACGTGGTGATGTACCAGAAAGGTCTAACCTGCATCCATCTGCAACGGTGGCTCGTGGCATCTGGCTTACTTCCTTTTTTCTCCCCAAAACTTCCTTTCTGTCTACTCCGCCCACCTAAGGGCTGACCTGTCTATAAGCCAGGCAGCTCTTTATTCAACCAATAAGAGTAATACAAAATACAGGAGAACACTCCCACATCACTGGTCTCAGGTTCTCAAGATGAGAGCTTGCTCTTTAAAGAGATGCCCTGAAGGCTTCAAGCCCCATAACTTGACTAGTTAGAATCAGAGTTTATTATTTCTAGTTCTGAATTTGAAGAGGAATTCCCAGAAGAGAGGGGCTGGGCCTGGGGGCTGTCCTGAAAGGTGGTGGAGTTAACAGGTACTCTTGCTGTTCACGTGTGGACTTCTGGGTTTCTTTGTGTGTATCTTGTTCTGAGACTTCTCTCTTGTTCTTCTTCTTTCAGTGGAAAAGAGATTGTAACCTCTAGTAAGGGGAACCCATTCACTGCAGTACTTATCGACTTCAAGGAGTTTCACAGGGTAAGACTTGCTCAAGATAGTCTGCCAATTCGCTGGCTGGTGGCAAGTATGATGGCTCGCACCCGCCACCTGCAGCTGAGCCGATCTCATCCTTTAGAAAGGCAATCAAGGTTTATGAATGACAAAAAACAAAAACAAAAACAAAAACAAAACCCAGTTAAACCACTGGGGACTTTAAAAATATGTTTAAATGTTTTCATTTAAATGTTTTTTCAGTTTTGTTTCAATTTGTGGATTAAATGAAGTCAGGCTGTGTGGTGAGAGAGGCTGAGTCTCAGTTGAATTCCCAGTATAAGTATCATTTCTGCTCCCCTCATATAGAGCTTTTGTGTAAAGGACAATCATGGGAAAATATGTACAACATAAATACCGTTTTAACTGTTGAAGTGTATAAGTTCGTGCCATGGAGTGCATGCACACTGTTACATGGTCGAGCCTCCGAACAGAATTGTTACTCATGAAACAGTAAATCCCAGTGCTCGCGTTCCCTCAGCCCCTGACAAGCATTATTCTACTCTCTGAATTGAAGGTCCTAGTGTTGGTCTATCTGTGAATGCCTTATTTCCCTCAGTATTGCCATCAAGGTTCAGAAATGTTTCAGAATTAACTGCCCTTTTAAGGTATTTTATTTTATTGTGTATATACCATAATATTACATTTCACACATTAGTAAAATTTTTTTAAAAAAACAGTTTCAGCTGGGCGGTGGTGGCACACGCCTTTAATCCCAGCACTCGGGAGGCAGAGGCAGGCGGATCTTTGTGAGTTCGAGACCAGCCTGGTCTACAAGAGCTAGTTCCAGTGCAGGCTCCAAAGCCACAGAGAAACCCTGTCTCGAAAAACCAAAAAAAAAAATCAGTTTCAAGTTTTAAAAATAAATTTTATGAGGCTGGAGAGATGGCTCAGAGGTTAAGAGAACTGACTGCTCTTCCGGAGGTCCTGAGTTCAATTCCCAGCAACCACATGATGGCTCACACCCATCAACAATGAGATCTGGTGCCCAAAACACTATATACATAATAAATAAAATTTGAAAAAAAATAAATTTTACTAAGTCACCATTATGAGGCCAGAGATATGGCTCAGTGGTGTGGCTCAGTAATATACCACTAAGCCAAACATGCAGGGCCTGGTTCAAGCCTCAGTACCCCCCAACTACTATTATTTTATTATGCTACAGTAGTGGGACAAAGAAAATTGTATAAAGATATTGAATTAAGAGGGAATATCAAATTCATGACCTAATGAAATCTCATACAGAGCTCAAGAATTGATTTTTTGTGTATGCTTTTGAGGCTAGGTTCAGTACCCCATTCTGATCCAGAGCTCACAATGTGGCCAAGACCAGACTGGAGTTCCTTCCAACCCCCTTGCCTCTCAGGGCTGGGACCACAGGTGTGCACCAACCACTGTGCCCAGCCTCCTCCTCTTCTTCTGGAATGACTTCAGACTGAGGATGTTTGCCTTTCTACATAGAGTGTATTTACTTCAGTGATTTCTTTTCTTTTGGTAGTTTTGACACATATGGATAAAATTGAAAAATACTTAATTAGGAGTAATAATTCTTATTTAGTTTATTCAATATTTTGTCAGACTGAAAATGCAATTCATACATTATTGTATTCTTTCTAACAGCTTATGATAGAGGTTTTGTGATTCCCATCTCTCACTTTCCCAAATCGAAGCTTAGGAAGATAATTAACTGAGTTTTCTGTTGGTGGCAAATGACAGACTAAGAATTTGAGCCTGAGTATCTTTGATCCCAGAATCTTACAAGAAGAAATGTACAGACTATGACAATAGCGTGTGACATTCCAGGATCATTACGAATCACGGGGATGGAGGCTGGGGGCAGACTTGGATTAATAGTGTGCTATTCTCCCCTCTGCTTCCCTTCCTAGCTGCTGAGTGAGGAGAAAGAAAATTTTACAGGGGATTTTCTGTTGGCCAAATACGACTCTCTCAAGATCATTAGACGGTTACAGGAGAACTGGACAGACATTGGGTTTGGGATATTTAGTCGCCATAAGAACATGGATGGGGTGTTGCCCCCAGAGCACGAGTACATGGAAGAAATGATAAAAACCATTAGCAGGCTCTACAAAGAGTATGAAATAAGAATAAATGGTGACAACGGTAAGCAAACAAGCAACATGAGATTTCTGGGCATCGTAAAGAATCTTAACAGTAATTACAGTGTCGAATACCATTAAAACCCAAAGAGTTCATTAGAAATTAAAATCTTAGAAAAAGACAAGATCTCCTGAGTAAATTGGGAGCATGGGGATCATGGGAGAGAGAAGAAGGGTGTGGGATAAGAAGGGAGGGAAGCAGAGAAAAATACATAGCCCAATAAAAACAATTAATAAAAAAACAAAAAAACAAATCTTTAAAATATATAAAAAAGAAATTAAAATCTAAGAAATAGGTACAAACTATCCCAGTTTTAAAAATCAAGCAGAAAGGGTGCTGAGAGATGGCTCAGAGGTTAAGAGCACTGACTGTTCTTCCAGAGGTCCTGAGTTCAATTCCCAAGAACCACATGGTGGCTCACAACCATCTATGAGATCTGGTGCCCTCTTCTGGCCTGCAGGGATAAATGCAAGCAGATGCTGTATACATAATTAATAAATGAATCTTTAAAAAATAGATGAAAAAAATCAAGCAGAAAAAGTATCGAGTATCATTTTGTGCAGATATAATTTAATATATAATACCACCTAAAGTGTGAATACAATGTACACATGTGTGTGCATCCATTTCTACAGGTGAGTTTGCAATATTTAGAATACTTCACTAGGAGTCCTGAGCCCTGTATCCTTCAGGTCTTACCCCTCATCACCCTCGTACCTACCCTATTCCTAAACCACTTTCTATCCCCTACAGTTCTATCTGGGCTTTTCATCTGAATGAGACATGTGCTTTGTGCCTTTTATGTTTCTTTATGTAGCATCATGTCTTTAAGCATCATCTATATTCACAGCATGTGCTAATCTTTTAAGCCTTGTCTACCCCCTTATTTTGAGACAGGGTCTCTCTATGTCCTGAGATCACTGTATAGACCAGATTGGCCCCAAGCCCCTGTCTTTTTTTAATTTATTTATTTATTTATTTATTTTATTTTTTTTTTGGTTTTTCGAGACAGGGTTTCTCTGTGGCTTTGGAGCCTGTCCTGGAACTAGCTCTTGTAGACCAGGTTGGTCTCGAACTCACAGAGATCCACCTGCCTCTGCCTCCCGAGTGCTGGGATTAAAGGCGTGCGCCACCACCGCCCGGCCTAAAGACATGACTTATTCTCAGACTTGGTCTTCATGCCTCAGCCTCCCATGTGCTGGGGTTACAGTCATTTGCCACCATGGCTCTCCCTCCATCATTTTTATGACCAATAAACTGTCATGTGTACACCTGACTTTGTATATAGTTTCAGCTGTGGATAGACATTTGGGTTTATCCCTCTTTGCTGTTTTCATTTCTTTTGGAGGGAAGTCCCAGCTGTTTGGCAGGCAGCTCTGTGTTTAGCTTTCTGGAGACTGCCACACTGTTTCTGAGGTGGATACAGTTTAAGATCCTCAGGAGCTTTGATGTTTCTGCTTCCTTGGTACCACTGTGGCCATCTCACCATGACAGTGGGTGTGAAATACTGTTTTTCTGTGGTCTTGATTTGTATGCACCTGATAATAAGGATATCAAAAATTCTTGTCTATCTTCTTTGGGAAAGTTCCCATTCAGATTGTGCATGCCTGTATGTGTGCACACTTGCGTGTGTGTGCATGAGTGTGTTTGTGTGCATATGTCCGTGTGTGTGCATGAGTGTGTGTGCGTGCGTGTGTGCATGTATGCATGTGTGTGTTGTCCTTTTATTCTAGCTACACATCACTTTTCAGACATGTGACCTACAAATATCTTCTCCCATTCCATTGGTTGCCTTTTCAAGTTTCTGCTGGTATTGCCTAGATGTATGTCTGTGTAGCACATATATACAGGGACTGCAGAGACCAGAAGAGGGCATCTGATCCCTTGGAACAGGACTTACAGATGGTTGTCAGTTGCCATATGACTGCTGGGAATTGACTCTGGGTCCTCTAGAGCCATTTCACAGCTCCAGCCTCATATTTCTTTGTTGAGTCATTTTGTACAATAAGAAATTGGAGTCATCCACTATTGCTTTGGAATGGTCTCCTAGGTTTTGCTTTTGTATGTTGTGGCATTCTGTTATTGCTTGTCTATGTGTTTATAATTGCTGCAGCTTCTTCATGGGTTGACCTTTTTATTAGTGTAAAATCTCTGCCTCCTGATCTTAAAGAGATGATTAGCTGCCCAGTGTTACACCAAGAAATCTGGGCTGAGAGAAATGTCAATCAAATCCCTCTGTGGGTTTTCAGCTGGTTTTCTTCCATCCAGGTCCTAGTCTCACTCACTGTATCAGTCTCATTCACTGTTAGACTTTATGTATCAGTCTCTTTCAGATTTTCCAGGGAGATTTGACTATTTTTTCTTCTTTCTTTTTTGTTTTTGTTTTTTGAGACAGGGTTTCTCTGTGTAATAGTCCTGGCTGTCCTGGAACACACTTTGTAGACCAGGCTGGCCTTGAACTCACTTAGCTCTGCCTGCCTCTGCCATCCAAGTTCTGGGATTAAAAGTGTACCACCACTGCCTGGCTGATTTGTCTATTTTTTTAACCCTAGTCAGACACCATCAATTATGTTAAAATTCCAATTTCATAGCCAGTATATCGAATATATGCTATATAAGCCAGCTTTCACACTCTGGCCTGGAAAGGTATCTCCCAAACTTGTGCAGTAATCTCAGGGAATGTCTAAGGTGGGTATCTGAAAACTACTTCACTGACAGAACTAAGAACCTTCAGAAAATGTTCTAAGCAGGAACCAGTGTTATCACTAAGTGCAGCACAATTTATTATTATTATTGATATATTCCTCTGTGAGCCTTGGTAGAGTTTTTGTGATATCTCTATGATAGCTACTTTGTCATAGGAGGTCGCTTGTGTGTTCCTGGCTGCTCAGCCCTGACATAACCACACAGAACCCATATTACTTAAATCACTGCTTGGCCAATCACTTAAGTATATTGCTAGCTAGCTCTTACATCTAGAATTAACCCATCTCCATTATTTTATATTTTACCACAAGGCTCATGGCCTACTGGCAAGGTTCCAGCTGGCAGCTTGTGCCTCCACAAGCTTCTCTGACTTCACCTTCTGTCTCCTAGCATTCAGTTTAGTTTCCCCCACCTACCTATATTCTGCTCTGCACAGGCCTAAGACAGTTTCTTTATTAACCAATGGTATTCACAGCATACAGAGAGGAATCCCATATCACCTCCCCTTTTCTGTTTAAATAAAAAGGAAGGTTTTAACTTTAACATAGTAAAATTACATAGAACAAAGCAGGTATCAAGCAAGAATTACAGTTACAATATTTATATCTACTTTAT
>JAQHUG010000035.1:3934817-3945258 GCA_028555095.1 Dicrostonyx torquatus
AGTCTCTGGCTCTGGCTCACTTGCTCAGCGGTTACTCCCTCGTACCTGTTCTGGTGGAGATTGTTGGCTCTGGGTCTGGTTGCTGGGTCAATCCTGATCCGTTCATGTCCCGGGACTGGGTTTGCTTCTTGGCCTCTTCTCCTGGTGGAGCTTTTTCTCTCTGTGTCTTAGGTAACTGATTTAGTCCCACTCCATATCCTGTGGAGGTTGCAGACTCTGGGTAAAGTCATTGGCTCAATCCTGGTCTGCCAGTGTCCCAGGACTGGGTTGGCTCCCAGGGCTGGATTTGCTCCTGGCTTCTGCTCCCAGTGGAGCTTGTTTTCAGGGATGAGTCTTTCAAGGACATCTGTCCTTGCCTAGATTTTATAATCTAGTATTGAAATAGTAATATTACAAACAATTTGTTAATGTTTCCTCCCCTTACTTTTCTAGGTATCTCCAAAGTTCTTCCAAACTTGATTATTTCTCTGGATATGTGTTCTTTCAAGATAGAAAACCTCCTCGAATTTTCTAGTATGCCCCCTGAAGAGTGGGCTGAAATTGATGAGAAAATCAACGAAATGAAGTTTCAGTTGGACACGCTGTTAAATATTATTGGTACTGTCCCACAGTACCTGGACATGGATTCTGGCGCGTAAGTTCCCAGGCTCTTCTTTTAGGGGAGGATGTGTCTAAAGCTCTAATCAAATAATTCAATAGTCTCAGTGTATTTATAGATTTCAAAACCTTTTTTTCCATTCTCCTAAAAAAGAAGCTCTGTATGTTATGGTGAAATAAGATTCTGTTACTGTCATGAAATACAAGTGGCTGGGCTCTTTCTTCAGAAAAGAGACTTATTTTTATGCATGGTTTCACAAGTTGAAAGTCTAAATAGCATGGTGCTGGCTCTGTCAAGGGCTCATGACAAATGACATCATGGCAGGAATGCAGGTAGGAGGGAGGGAATCACATGGCAAGTCAGTTCATTCTTCTCCAACAATTCCTTCATGTAGGAACTACCCAGAATCTCGTGGAGTACCCCAGTGACCTAATTACCGCCTAGTAGACCATACCCTTAAAAGTTTCATGACCACGCTAAAAGTCTAGCTTTCCAAAATATGAACCCCTAGATAAAAAAACACAGCCAAACCATATAACCCACCTAGCCTATACCCCTTTCCCAACCCACAATCCTAATCAACCACTAATATGCTTCCCATCTCTCTGCATTTTTCCATTATAAACAGTTCATATGAAAGGAAGGCTGTCTGCAAAATAATCACTGATGGTAGGCCCACCATCAAAATACAGTGGTATTGAAAGAAAAATCATTTTGTGTCAATAACTTTAGGAGGAGGTATTACTAGTATTGTGTGCATTGATTAACATTAGTTACATTTGGGAAGGAAAAAAGAAAGAAAGAAAAGAAACTCCCCTCAGGGCAAGACCAGTAGCTAGTATTGGAGAGAGCGAGAGAAAAGGGAGAGAAAGGAAACTTGGAGGGGCCCGAGGAGGGCCATGAGGCCATTTTGGATGAGGATTGGTTGACAAGAGAGGTAAGGCAGTACAATGAGGTAAGGATATTCCCAGCTCTGGGAAGTCTGAGACACAGGGATACCACAGACTGGGCAGCTGGCGTTCTCTGGGAGAGGACAATAAAAAAGAATGGTAAAGGGTATCTTCTTAGTCACTCTCCTGCTGCTGTAAAGAGAGACCAACCCCAACAACTCTTATAAAAGGAAGCATTTAATTGGGGCTGGTTTGCAGTGTCAGAGGTTTAGTTCATTGTCAGTTTGGTGTGGAGCAGGGCGTGGTGCTGGAGCATTTGATCTGCAGGCGGGGATAGAGACATTAGGCTTGTCCTGGGCCTTTGAAACCTCAGTGCCCACCTCTAGTGACACTTCCTCCAACAAGGCCATACCTCCTAATCCTTTCACTCTCTGGTGATTGAACATTCAGATAAATGAGCCTGTGGGACCCATTCTTAAGCAAACCACATGGGGAGGGGGCAGGAGAGGCCCAGCCCAAGAACAGAGAAAGGCACAGCAAACCACATGGGGAGGGGGCAGGAGAGGCCCAGCTCAAGAACAGAGGAAGGCACAGTTGGCTAGCTTAACTGATACTGTGTATAAATAACTAAAGAGGGGATAACTGTGATGGAGCGGAGAGAGTTGGGTGGGAGTAGACACTATAAAGGCAGTCTGGCTTCCTAGGGGTCTGCTGGGCTCACTTTCCTGTCTGAGCCTCTTGGTCATCCTTCCCAGGCTCCCAGAAGCCTGCCATACCTCTGAACACTTCTCACCTGAGCGCTTTCTTTGGGAGATAAGATTACTGATGTAGTCTGGTCAGTGAGTGGCTTCTCAGATGTCCTGAAGGACACCTCTGGGATGTCTGCAGGATCTGACTCTGGCCAAGTTCCCACCTTGCCAATCACCAACTCAAAGAAAGACCTTTCTTCACTTAGTAGTGTCTGTAGCGTTTTCAGAGAGGGCAGTTCACAGAGGGTCCCAGGCTGCTGGATGACAGCTTGGCAGAGGGCTTTGGGAAATGGCGCTCCTCAGCTGTACCAGCCCTACGAAACCCTGGCATCTCCTTCTTCAAGTGTCCCAAGTCTCTCTTTTCTGTTCTCCAGAGTACCCATGGCTGGCAGCGCTTGCAGACTTTCTGAGCTGATATTGAGCCATCTCTCCCACCTCTGGGTTAGCACTTCTCACTGATAGCCAGTCCCTCCAGGGCAGATTCTCACATTTCTCTCCTGCTTTGTAAAGTTCTCGATTTCATCTTGCTGTTAAATCTAGCAATGTGCAGACATCAGCTACTCTGTCTAGTAACGATCACACAGCTTTCTCCAGTGTGCTCCCTGCACGGTCTGGCGGCCCCTGCCTGCATAGCTGGATCCCAAAGATGCTACTACTTCTTTTAGAAATGATTTTATTTTAATTTTATATGTATGGGTGTTTTGCCCTCATGTGTGTCTGTGTACCTGGTGCCTACAGAGGTCAGAAAAGTGGATTAGTCCCCAAGAACTGGAGTTGCAGATGGTTGTGAGCCATCATGTAGGTTCTGGGAATTGAACCTGGGTCCCCTGGGAAAATAGCAAGTAACAGTGGAGCCATCTCTTCAGCCCCAGGTTCTATTGTCTTGTAATGTTATTATATGGAGAACTAGCTTTTGATACAGTGATCACTAAGGGACACATTCAAACCACATCTGAGCTACAGCCATATCCCAATTCTTTGTTTCCAAGTCAACACTGTGTCCCTTCTCTCATTTCTGAATGTGGTCATTGGACCTTGCCTCTGCTTTTCTTGGTAATTCTAGATAAATACTTATTGTGGCCGGGTGGTGGTGGTGTACGCCTTTAGTCCCAGCACTCGGGAAGCAGAGGCAGGTGGATCTTTGTGAGTTCGAGACCAGCCTGGTCTACAAGAGCTAGTTCCAGGACAGGCTCCAAAGCTACAGAGAAACCATGTCTCGAAAAACCAACCAACCAACCAACCAAACAAACAAAAAAAAACCAAAAAAAAACTTATTCTGTTGGTTAATTTTATGCCAGGTAACATAAAATGGAGTTGTTTTGGAAGAGGGACTCTCAATTGAGAAAATGCTTCCATAAGATTGTCCTGTAGCAACTCTGCACAATGCATTTTCTTGATTAATGATTGGCATGGCCCAAGGAAACAAGCCAGCGGCCTCTGCTACAGTTCCTACCTCCAGAGCTGAAATAATCTTTTCTTCCCACGTTGCTTTTGGTCATGATGTTTTATTACAGTAATAGAGAGCCTTAACTTTTCAAAGAACTTTCTTTCATTTTAATTGATTTTCTCCAAAGTCTTTCTGTTCTCTAGGGTATTGAATTTTATTACAATTATGATTTCCTTCATTTTGCTTTGTATTATTTTTAGTGCTTCACCCCCTCCTTCATAGTGTGACACACATTAACCAAGCATTCCATCTGTCACTTAGGGAACCCTCTCAGCCCTTCCCATGGTCTTAAGGTGAACCATTAGGTCATGGAATTGAGACTCTTGTTTAACATTTGAAGCTATCAATTCCCATCTAAGGATGTCTGATTATGGTATGGTGTCTCCTTAACTGCATTAACCTCAAAGTACCTGATGATTAATCTTGACTTAATATTTGCTGACCCATTTGTCATTTAAATTTTACATGTTTGAGTTTCCCAGTTCCTTCCATTTGTTGACTGTAATTTTATTCAGTTATATTACTTTGACTTTTGAATGAGTTGAGGTTTGCTTTGTGAAGCAGCGTCTCCATCCCGGAGACTTCAGTCATTTTCACTTTGATGTCTCTGTTAATGGATCTCTGTGCTTATTCTGCTAGGAAATTGTTGAACCTTCTATGTTAATTATTATTTTTCCATAAGTTTATGTCATTTTCAGTAGTTTTTTGAAATTTTTTTCTTATCATTTCTGGAAGCTTTCAATAGTTTAGTTTTTCAAAGTTAACTTATTGTTTTCACTGGGGAGTGGGCTGTGCTGACTGTGCACAGTCATGCCAGAAGCCAATTGCTGAGAGGCTTCTTAAAGTTAATTAGCATTCCACAAGAAGGTCCTCCTAGCCCAGGAGTGAATATGTGTGTTTACAGTGGAGACAGAATATTGCAGGGAGACTGTACAGTGTCCCAATGGCATCATGCTAGTTGACATCTGTCTAGTAGTTAGGATGGCTGTCTCAACCTAACCAACCTATCAGGAGCTCAAGGCTTTGAATCACTTTTGCCTAAGTTCTTAAATCTTCTCAATACCCACACTTACCATGTCCTGCTTTAGTCTCTTGGTGACTTGTATATTTGACTCACATTTCTTGTGTTTATTTTGCCTGCTTTTTTTTTCTTACAGGACACTCCAAGGACATATATTTGACATGATTCAGCAATGGCTTTTGAAGATAAACAATGAAATCACCAATGGTAACATTGAACTTCTTCGACATGTATGTATTTGTATGACTTTGCAGGGTTCGATTGTGCTTTGGTTGGGGGATTTTCTTCAAGGAAAAACAGGGCCCCGCTGAAGTAGACAGTTGGAAGTACAAACTGGAAGCTTATATAATAATTATTCAAATTATTCAGTGAAGAATTTAAAAAATTATCAGAGTGGGCATCACATGGTAGGACTCAATATTTGTCTTGTGACACAAGGAAGAACATTGTAGCACTGTTAGGATCTCAAGAAATGCTCGATTTACTGTTAGGAGTTTAGATCCATGGAGTCATATATTTATATCCTTTGTATTCTAGAATTCACCCTTTGTCATAGGAGCATTTGGAAATGCCCTTATGCACTTCTTTATTAACACTGAGATGTTGTCATGTAGTTAGTCCACGGAGGAGATGTGAGAGACTGGCATGCCTTTTGTCCATCAGCTATGCTTTCTATTCCATTTCCCCACCACCAGTTTTGGCTGTTGTCCTTTGCCCCTTTGTTCCATTTGCTCTGTGCTATTTGCCTGTCTGCAACATTGGTCTGTAAACTTTTTCTTTTCTTTTATCTTGTCTTCCTTCCTTCCTTCCTTTCTTTCTTTTTCTTTTTTTCCCATCTGTGTGGTGTGTGCCTGTATGTATGCATGTTTGCAAGTATATATATATATATGAGCATGTGTGTACATGTCACAGGCTGATAGTTGATGTCTTCCTTAGTCTCTGTTTGCTGAGGAGTATTCTCTCACAGAACCAGGGCCTCAAGGATTCAGACACTAACTCAGCTAGTCTAACTAGCCAGCTTGCCCTGGGTTCCTGTTTCTTCTGAGCACTGGAGCACAAGCAGGTCACTGTGCCTACCCAGGTTCTACCAGGATTTTGAACTCTGATCTTCAGACTTGTGCAGCAAGTGCTTTATTCTGTAATTCTCTTAGCAAGAAAAATTGAGGAAAAAGTTATTTCTAACTTGTTACTAATTTGCACATCTGAATTATTAAAATGATTTCTGTTATAAAACATATACAAAAGTCAAAAGAGATTTTTTAAAAACTCATTATTTTAAAATAATTTTGAAATGCTTCAAAACCACTGATGAGATCAGAGGGTTTCTCCAGCCCTGCTTCTTAAGCGTTTGTAACTGTAGGTGGAGTTCACCTTAAAGCCTCTAGAGGTCGCTCCAGAGCTTAGCTTACTTTGATGCCTTTTGGTGGACACCACAGCTCACAGACACAGATCTGAAGTGACGCTCATCATTAGCTGTATTTGTTAAACGATGGTGCCCATTTCTGAGTCTGTGAACTATGCAGTGAGTTCTTTTCCACCTGCCATCATGTCCATTCATTCTTCACACAAACAGTAGCCAGAGTAGCGTTTCTGCAGTTTACGAACGCTTCTCAGTTTGTTGAATCATTTTCTATTTTATAACAGATTAGAAAGTCACTTTCAGGCTGCTGTGTAAAGAAGTAACTCAGAGGGGTGTGGTGGTCCCGGCATGTGGAAAGGAAGATGATTATCATCAGTTCAAAACCAACCTGTGCTACACAGTGGGTTCCAGGAAAGCCTGGGCTACAAAGTAAGACCTCTTAATACACACTAATAACACATACATGTAAATAAGTAAGACTGATCTGTTGATCTATGATCCTTTCCACCAACCAATTCACACTGAGATGAAGCTGCAAACAGCTGTGGATTAACAAAATAACTTCTCTTTAGCATATTTCATTTACTTGCTATTACACCACACACACACACACACACACACACACACACACACACACACACACACAAAATTTTGTTTTTCCATGCTGGGAACTCAACAAAGACCTTGCATGTGCCAGGCCATACTCTATCACTGCACACCAAGCTCTCACTTACATTCTGAAGGGGCAAATTCAGTATTCTTTTAAAAATGAGTTAATTAACTATTATTATTTTTGAATTGGAGTCTTGTTACATAGCACAGGCTGGCCTTTAACTCATTGTATGGCCCAGGCTGGCCTCTAGCTCCTGATCCTACTTCTATAGTCTTCAGGCCATTTCAGGCCTGTCCCACCCCATCCTGCTTCCTTCCTTCCTCCCTCCCTCCCTCCCTCCCTCCCTTCCTTTTACTTTTAAACATCAGCTAAGTCCCTAAGTAGCCGCTTGCCCTTAAGAGACGAGTGTACCTGGAACAAGTTGGTTCTGTAGTTGGATTTTTTTTTCACTTTGGGGGTCTGCCACCCAGTTCCCAAATAAATGCACAGAGACTTATTTTTATTTATGAATGCCCAGCCTTAGCTTGGCTTGTTTCTAATCATATTTTCTAACTTAAATTATCTGGTTTCTCTTTAACTACATTTTACCTCTACATTTTTTACCTTTCTTCATTCATTTTTCTTCCCTTCTTACTCCATGGCTGGTAGCATAGCTGGGTGACTGGCCCCTGGCATTTCCCTCTCCTTCTCCTTTCCTCCCTCCCCTTTCCTCTTTCAGAGCTGAAATTTCAACATCTATTTATTCTTTCTGCCTGCCAACCCTGCCTATCCCTCTCCTGTCCTGCTATTGGCTGTTCAACTCTTTATTACACCAATCAGGTATCTTAGACAGGCAAAGTAACACAGGTTCACAGAGTTAAATAAATGCAACATAAAATAATGCAATGCATCTTTACATCATTAAACAAATAATCCACAGGATACACAAATGTAACACACCTTAAATTAATTAATATTCCGCAAGATGGTTCATAAAAGAGAAACACTCTTCAGTGACCTCTGCCTTGAGAGCTCTGATTGCAGCCAATCTGTTTCAGTATAACAATGATAATATTCATTTTCTATTTGTTAAAAATCATGGAAATAAATGATAATATTTTGGTTTTCTGTTTTAATTTTAAATTTACTATGGTTAATTGCATGACCTTGATTTGGCCATTTAATGTCTATCATATAACTTGGAAATGAAGGTAATAGTATCTGTTTATGTTGATTTCAAAGGAAGGTTCAAAGATGGATTGATGTTTTAGGTAAGCAAATTGAGTTATTTCAGTGGCAGTATAACCCAGGCGATTGGAATGTGACAGAACTGTTAGGAATGCATTTGTCTCTGAGAAATGGTGGGAGCAGATGGAATAGGGTAAGAGAGGGAGCAGTCTCTTAAACTCTTCCTCAGGTGAGATCACCCCTTGTCCTGATGCAATAAGTGTAAAGTACACGTTAACCAACACTGCTTTAGGTCATTCACAACCTTTTCCTTCTTATTGAGAGGAAGGCATCATGTTTTATGCATATACTTTTTTTTTGAGACAGGGTTTCTCTGGGTATCTCTGGCTGTCCTGAAACTCACTCTCTACATCAGGCTGACCTCAAACTCACAGGAATATGCCTGCCTCTGCCTCCCTGAGTGATGTATTTGCTTTTTATCCATTCAACAAGAATGGAGTACCTACTTACTCCATGCTAAAGACTTTAAGGCATTAAAGGATAAACACAATGATTTATGCCTTAAAAGAGACATCAAGGTCAATTGAAAAGATAGAAGTATAAGTGAATAATAGTAGAGATATGTAGAAAGTACTATAGCATCTTGGGAAAGAGAACAACCTAAAGTCAGTAGAAACTAAAATCTTAGGAGCTGGGGAGATGACTCAGTGGCTAAGAGAGCTTGCATCTTTTGCAGAGGATCAGAGTTTAATTCCTAGCACCCATATTGGTCAGCTCACAGTGGCCTATAACTCCAAATGGGGGGCATGTCCAAAGATGACTTCTGGCCTCCAAGGGCACATCACACCTCTGCACATGCATACACACACAAAAAAATTAAATAAAATAAATCTTTAAAAAAGAAAGTAGAGTCCAGATAGATGCTATGTAAGCCTAGAGAAAACTGGGAACTTGGTAAACAGAGCAAGAAGCAGGTATTTGAGGAGTATGTTGCCTTGGCTGTGCACCTTAGAAAGTTCCTTGCTTCCTATTTTTGAGACTCAGCCTCCACCAGGACTATGTGATACAGAGGTTCTCAGACTTTGCTCACAATGCACTTTGTGTAAACGGAGTCTGCTTTGTTTTCCCGGCTGCCCAGATCCAAATAATCACAAAGAAACTATATTAATTACAACACTACTGGCTTATTAGCTCAGGCTTCTTATTAACTAATTCTTACATCTTAAATTAACCCAGTTCTATTAATCTGTGTGTTGGCATGAGGTTGTGGCTTACTGGTAAGCATCTGGTGTCTGTCTCCTTTGGAGGCTACATAGCATCTCTCCGACTCTGCCTATTCTCTCTCTACATCTCTTCCAGCCCGGCTTTATTCTGCCCTAACATAGGCCAAAGCAGCTTTATTTATTAACCAATAAAAGCAATACATACAGAAGGACATCCCACATCATCTCCCCTTTTCTGTCTAAATAAAAAGGAAGGTTTTGACTTTAACATATAACAAAACAAGCATCAAACAAGAATTACACTTACAATATTTCTTTGTGAGTCTAAAGTTTCATGTCTAATTTATCTTTTGTAATAACTAAGGAAAACTATAACTATCTGTCTTCAACTCTTCAAAGACTCTAGAAGGATATAATACTACCTAAGGAAACAAGAGGTACATTGTGAGCAACTTCCAAAACTCTAGAATTGACAGAGACATTTTGCTGCTTGGACAGTCACCCAAAGTTTTTCTGTAACATTAGGGCATCCATCTTCAGCCTACAGGCCCATAGTATCCAGCAGACTTTTCCATGAAACAGGAAATGTGAAGATTTGTTTTGTCTTGTAATGGCAAAGTTCATCAGTTTCTTTCTTCTGTGTCCTGCAGAATGTCTGGCAGTTTCTTCTGTGAAGCAGGAACCCTGAAGGAATGCCATCTTTTGGGAAGATCAGCAGTTACTTTTCTGTGGGTCCTGTGTGTCCAGTTCATATAGCATACCATAAAGCAGTCCAGGAAAGAGCAGTTTCTTGCCCAAATGACTAGCCTGAAGGCAAATTCCATAAGGAGTTCACTCAATGCCTGTCAAACTCTATAAAGTAATTGGTGCTTCCAGAAGCAGACATGTCTCACTGTCAAGAAAAGTCTAAGTTCTTAAAACATTTTAAGTCCCATAGTCTGTAGATCTTTGAAGTGTTGAAGATTATCTACCTAACTGAAATATATCTTTGTATATTTAGAAAACCTAACATCTCTACAAGTTTGATTATTACAGATGACTATCTATTAATCTGTATTTCTTAACTATATATTACATTTTAAATGAGCTGCACAAACACAATACCTTAAATAAGAGCAGAAATACATATACAAAGTGTAACAAAATCGACCCTAAATTTATATCAATAGATTAAGAACCATTCCAATGCAAAATATTCATCTCTATATCATACCCTCCTTTAAATGAAAACAAACATTTATAGTTAATCATTTTGGGAATTTGGGCATATTTCTTCTCTGAATTATTTCCTGCTGTTTGTTGGGAAAAGTATTTTTAGGGTTCATGGAGACCTTTTCAGGGAACTTGTTACATCAAACCATATTAGCCTAGAA
>JAQHUG010000035.1:3958392-3983543 GCA_028555095.1 Dicrostonyx torquatus
ACACACACACACACACACACACACACACACGGGAAAATGGAAACACTAGTAAAAATTAAAAGCAATAGGCTGACCCACCATTTAGTATCTGTATTGTTCCCTCAGAAGTTTCAGCCTTTCTGTATGGGGATACTTTTTCTTCTGCTTTACCCTTTAGAATTCTTTTTTAAAGAAAAAAAACTGAGAATCTATCTACTGGTGGCAAACCAAGTTTTTGCTTGTCTGAAATATGTTTGTTTCAACTTCATTCTACAAAATTTTATCTGTGCATGCAATTAACTCTATAATGGCTTTCTTTTCCCTCCATAGGATTGTCACAAAGCTAATGATGGAGAATTCAGCTGCCAGTTTGAAGATAACCCATCCTTATACTCTGGCTACTTTTAAGATCTTCTTTTTGCCTTTGGCATTTTGCACCCTCACTCTGATGTATAGTTCACATATATGAGTTTTTGTCAGGATTTGGATAGGCCCCTTTAAGGCATGGGACACCATTAACCCCTTTTCTCTTGGGGCTTTCCTGGTGGCCCTCAGACTTCTCAGGCTACTTTTGGGATCCTTTTTCTTCTCTACAGTTTTATGTAACTAGTTTCTGTCTTAAGTTCTTGCACTGCTCCACAAGTTTATGTGGAAATGTGATTTATTGTTCTTGCTTTAACTACATGCATATAACTATTAAATATTTAGTCCAAATTGTTCTCTCTAGACTCCAGATCCATAGATTTCTACTTGGCTATCTCAGAAGTGCCTTGATTGCACACAGCCTTCAAGGCCCCTGTTTCACTCCCCAAACCTGCTTCCTCAGCCTTGTCCATTATCTCCATGAATGCACCACCATCTGTTAGTGGCATGAGCCATCAGCCACATGCCAGTTAAGATGTGCCTTTCCCCTAACCATGTGCTTCCTCTTGGTCGGTAAAAACCACTCATTCAGTGTCTCCTGGATCACCCTTCTCTCTACTGCTACAGACTCTGTATTCATTCTCTCCTTGGATTTTTCTCTTTTCCTTTTTTTCTGATCTATTTTGCTATTTTGAGAATGATTTTTTTAAAATGAAAATCAGATTAATATTTTTTGCCATCTTGTGGATGTTTTGTCATCTTTCTGATACAATGAAGTCTCCTGACATGACAGTTAAGTCCTGGCCTACAGTTGTGTGTCTTTGGTCCATTTGTCTCAAAGGTTCTGTCTTATGGAACCACTTTCCTTCTTGGAGCTAATTGTGCACACTTAAGTGCTTCTGTGCCTTCCTCTATCCCCTTTTCATACTATAAGGAAAAGTGTTGCTACCAGTATTGCCTCCTCCTTAACCAGCCTTCTACGCCCCCGTCCTCTACATGGGGTAGGTTGGATGCTCTGTTCCATGCTCCATCCATAAGATTGTGCTGTCTGCAAAATGGTAAGCTTTGTGAGGACAGGAATCATTCTTACCACCGTTTGTGGTTTTTTTTTTATTTTAAAAGATTTTACTTTTTATTTTTATTACGTGTAGGTTTTTGCGCATGAGTGCAGGTACCTGGAGGACCATCAGATCTCCCTGGAGCTGTAGCTCCTTCTGGTGATGAACTACCGACGTGGTACCAGGAGTAGTATGTGTTGCTAGCCACTGAGCCATCTCTTTACCCCTTCCACTCATTTGTGTTCTTATTGATAGCAGAATACTCGGTTGTGGGATTAGTGTAATTCATATATATATATGAATTACAGTTATAATACTGTTACATTACATAGGAAGCTACGAAAATTTATCTTGACCCAGAAAAACCTTTTATTGGTGATGATGATGATGATGATGATGATGATGAAATTGAGATTAAGAAGCCTGAAATTCAAGAAAAGGAGGAAGAAGTAGAAGTAACAGAACAGGTAAGATTATTTGCTGGGCATAGTAATGGGTGCCTACCATCTCAGCTGCCTGGGAGGCTGACACAGGAGATCGCTTGAGCCTAGGAGTTCAAGACCTGACAACACAGCGAGACCTTGTCTCAAAACAAAACAAAGTCGAACAAACAAGCGACTGGGAACCCAAGTAAAAATGATGTGTGATTATTTAGCATTGGTTTTCCCTCCCCTTTATCTTTTCTAAGACTAAGGTGGTAACAGACATAGAAGGTGGAAGTAGGTTTCCTGGAGTGACTGAGTCAACCTCCTTCTCTCTCCATCCAGACGTAGCCACACCTCGGCTTTCCTAAATCGCAGTGTTCCCATTAGCTTCATTCATTGCCCCTCGCCAGCATTTACACTGTCCACCCCACTCCCTGCTGCTGCTGCTTCTCCCTGCATCACTAGGTCTCCCTTTGCCTCTGCTTCAGCTTCCCTGCTGCCCTTTCCTTCTTCCCCACCTCTAACTTTTCTCATTGCTCTGACTCTCTCTACTCCTGCTGAAAAATCTGTGGCAGTAGAAACCCACCTGGACATTTATAAGGTGGTAATACAATGACAGTTACTAGCAACTGAGTGTAGATTATGAGTTCTATGTTGTGCATGTTGCCCAGGATAACAACTTAGGGTATACATTGTCTTGTTTTACAGACAGGAAACTTAAGTTCTGAAATGTTGACAAATTTACCTAAAATCATAGTTTCTAGTGGCAGAATCAGCACTCAAACCCAGGCAATTGTGGCAGAAGAGCCTTTACCCATGCCTAGACTGATTGCTACTGTCTCTGATGGTCTCCACATATTGTGGTTTATGCCTCTGCACGTGGTTTAAGTGTTGTCATAGGGCCTTGCAAGATGGCTGTCAACCTGAGTTCGATCCCCAGAACCCACATAAAGGTGGAAGGAAAGAACTGACTCCATGAAGTTGTTCTTCCCTCACGCATGCACACTCCCATACAGGAATAATAATAAGCAAAGTTTTGTTTTGTTTTTTTTTAAAAAAATGTTGCTTTGACCCTGAACTCTATTCTAGGCACAATAAAGCAAAACTGCAGAAGAAAATTATGTATAGTCCTAGGTCTTCAAGCATTTTCTGTTTCATTTTTTGACAAAGTGCTTGGTATATGGAAGACCATATTATTTTCCTTTTCCATTTATTTACAGAGTATATTAAAGTTGTCACCATCTATGAATTTACTTCAGGCCCTTTCTTCTCTATTTCATAAGTATTGGTTCAGTTGTCAAATATATTTTTTTCTGTGACCAGTGCCCCCTTGTGTGTACATACAGTTCTTCGAATACATCTTTATGCTAACAGTCATCATATACCATGACTGTTCATCTTATTATCTGCCTTTCCTGCTGTGCTAAGTTTCTGTGTTAGTCAGGGGTTCTATAGGAACAGAGCTTATAAAGATGGAAAAATAGGAGTCATATATATTCTATGGTTAAGGATTAGGATTAGGGATATATATATATCCCTAATATATATATATATATCCTATTTTTCCATCTTGACTTAATAAAAAAAAAACTTTCTCATTCTCTTCTCTATGTCTCCATAGAAAGTTCATTCTAGGACCATGGTAGACTTAGGTCAGCTCTTGACAGGCTTCTATCTCGCTGCACACATTACTTAGGAGTCTATGGTGGGCTCATCCCATCAGCCTCCTGAAATTTGCCGCTACACTTTATGTGTATGTTCATATATATATGAGACTTATTAGAATGGCTTATTGTCTGTGTTCCAACAATGGCCATCTACCAGTGTGAGATCCAAGAGTTCAGTAGTAGTCCAGTCATGTCTCAGGTGGTCTTCAGTATTCCCTGGAATCCTGAAGAAGGAGGCTCTAACACTGGCCAAGTAATGGACTTGCTAACAAGAGCAAGAACAAGCAGGCAAAGAGAAACTTGCTTCTTCCATGTCCTTTATATAGGCTACCTGAGAAGGTGTGGCCCAGATTAGAGCTGGCCCTGAAGGCTTGAGAATAGGAGAGCAGGTTGTGCCCCTTTCGTGTGCCATGTAGTGGTGCGAGTGAGGGAAAGATTCCCTCCTCCCCTTGCCACCTGTAGCAGGTGGGGGACCTGACCCAGCCCCTCACCAGCGGTAGCACTCAGGAGAACAGGCCCTGCACCTTGCCTGGATAGCATGGGAGAGATGACCCTGTAGATAGGGGTGTGAGTGAGCCAGTCCTGAGGGTGGTACCTCCTCCCTCATCTGCCCCATGCTGGTGGGAGCTAGGGAAAGATGCCCTCCTCCCCTT
This sequence comes from Dicrostonyx torquatus, assembly GCA_028555095.1. Classification (NCBI taxonomy): domain Eukaryota; kingdom Metazoa; phylum Chordata; class Mammalia; order Rodentia; family Cricetidae; genus Dicrostonyx; species Dicrostonyx torquatus. The sequence goes on from JAQHUG010000035.1 coordinate 3,962,538, forward strand.
CATCCCTACCACCTCCAGTTGGCCAAGGAGCTGACCCTCCCCTTCACTAGCTACAACACTTGTCTGGGCAGCACAGTAGAGTTGACCCTGTTTACGGTGTGTGTGGGGGGGTGCGGGTGAACTGCCCCTGAACATGAGCATGAGATATCTGGTCCTGCCCCTCATCTGCCATATGGCGGCATGGACCGAGGAGAGATGCCCTGCTCTCTGTCCCTCTATGCCTGAGGCAGGTGGGAGAGCTGCTTCTGCCCCTCACCAGCTGCAGCCCTTGGGAGAACAGGCCCTGTATTAGCCTGGGCAGCACAGGAGAGTTGCCCCTATTGACAGGGTACTGTTGAACCATCTGGAGAATGTACATGAGCGCAGGAGATCTGGCCCTGACCCTCATCTGCCATATGGTGGTATGGGAAGGGGAGAGATGCCTCACCAGACCCTGCCTTCTGTGGTGGGTGACAGAGATGGCTGAACGGTCATAAAAGTGGGAGAGCTGCCCTGCCCCCTCACCAGTTGCAGCACTCAGGAGGCCCAGTGAGGATCCATAGTGTAGCAGAAACCACAGGCCTTGAACCAGACAATGACTCTTTGCAATGAGCACTTGCAAGTAAAGATGTATGCACAAAAGGGTTTACTGAACAACTCACTATGTTACACTACAGCTTCTGTGATGAGGTTTTCCCTTTTTTCTTTTCTTTTTTCTCCTTCTCTAATTTTATTCTATTTTTTGGTGTGTGTTTCAAGGGTAGAGGGCAGATATGAAGGGACAGAGAAATGAATGGATTCGAGATGCATGATATAAAAGAATCAAAGAATAAATTAAGAAATGTTTTAAAAACTGGGTCTTCCTACTTCAAATGATTTAATCAACAAAATTGCATCACAAATGTATTGGGTATTAGCTGATTCCAGATGGAGTCGAGTTGACAACCAAGAATAGCCATCACAGTTCTCAAGGACTGGATGCAGCTCTTTGTTTTGATCATAACCATTTTCTCCTGTCCCCACCTCCATCCCCACTTTGCCTGTATTTGGAGCAGGCCTTCAAACACTGTCTATGCAATGGAGACAAGTGGAAACCTAAGGTTGAGACTGGGCTCTGGGTGACTTGCTCTGCTGTGTGACACACATCAGCTGGCTAACAAGTTCTTGGTTTTTTCATGCTCTAGGAACCTTCAGTTTCTACAGACAATGAACAAACCATTCGATACATTGGAAGAGATGAAAATATTCATTGCAAACCTCTGTTTGAAGAAGATATATTTTCATCCTGGGTATGTAACTAAAACTCAACTAGGAAATCTAAAAGCTACTCCTTAATGTTCTTTGAAAACATTATGGATCTAACTTTTAGTGCCTTTATTTCCTCTCAGGTGGCTCCGGCTTAGTATATTTTGCAGAGTTTTTTTTCTTCTTCTAGCACTAGCTTTAGAAGACTTATTTTTCCATATTGACTTTACAAAAAAAAAACAACACAACACACATACGCACACAACCCCACTCATTCCCTTCTCTGTGTCTCCATAGAAAACTCATTCTAGGGCCATGGGAAACTCAGGTCAGCTCTTGATGGGCTTCTATCGCACTCTGCAGAACACATTGCTTTTGGAGTCTATTGGGGGGGGCTCATCCCATCAGTCTCCTGAAATTTGCTGCTACACTTTATGTGCATGTCCATGTGTGTATTTTTCTGGCTTGGGAGAGAGGAATCAACGTATGTTATCAAATTGCTCAACCCCCAAATCAGGAGACTTTCAGTTGTTAGGAGGTGGCTGTGCATGGGACTGAGGAGCTATGTCAGCATGGTGGAGGATGGTAATTAGAGCATGTAGGTGGGGGGTCAGGCCTGGAGTAGAGAGGATCCACAGTGAGTTTATCCAAGGACCTTGTAGGCAATAAACCCACCAATGGTGGAAAGAACTCAGAGAAGGTGTGTAGGGCACAGTCGCGGTGAGGAGGACATGGGGATTATAAGCACATTTTCCTGAATGGAGTCCTGTAAGAAACTTTTGAAATAACTCTTGGCATCTGTCATCATCACTGAGGCAGATTTAAGAAGTTACATACAAACAGAACACAGAGATATAAGGCAAGTTCTTTAAAAAGAAAATACAGAACCGCCAGTCCCAGGCAAAGCTGTTCTTCCTTGAACTTGTTTCTCTGAAGTAAAAACCCTGCTGTTCCATCCAGAGGAGGTGTTGGGATCCAGCTTTGGAGACAGGCAGGAAGCAGAGGGGAGCTAGAAGTCTGTAGCTTGTGTGCAAAGCAAAAAACCAGCTAGGATGGACCTCAGGGCTCTGGGATGCTACCTGTCTTAGTCAGCTTTTATCCCTGTGACACAAGACCCGAGAAGGCCAACTGAAAGGAAGAAAGATTTGATTGGCTCCTGGCTTCAGCCATTGTCACTCAACTTCAACATGCCAGAGCTGTGGGGGTGAGTGACAGTTTAGTAGGGAGTGTGCTGTGGGGCAGGGCCACCTTCCCCAGCGGCAGGAGAGGGGAGAGAGAGAGAGCACAGAAAGAGAGAACAGGTGGGAGAGAGGAAAGAAAAGGAGGATGAGGAAGAGAAAACGGTGCTAAAGTATACCCTGTAAGGCATGCCACCAGTGACACGAGCCCCTAAAATCTCCATCTGTCCTATACTTCATCCTCTGGGAACGAGGCCTTGAGCGTATGCCCTTTGGGGGGACATTTCAGATCTATTGAGCAGTACTACCCTGCTTTGCCTCCCTGGGAAAGGTTATTCTTGCCTCCAGGGATGGCTCAGTTTCATCAATTCTGAGAGCCTTTAGCAGCTTCCGGGGACCCTCACTGTCACAATTATTCCAGCATCTCATTACAGAGCAGTCAGCTCAGACTCTGAGATTCCAGCTATGGGGAAGATGCAGACACTTTAAATTCAGCAGGCACTACCAGACAGCTACCCCGTCTTAATGCATGTGCTCAGCCCTGTTCACAGGGCTGCCTGGAGCACAGCTACTCTACCCAGCAAGCAGCACACTAGAAACAGGCTGCATAATGGTCATCTTAAATTCTTGGGTCCTGACTGCCCATAGAGCCTTAAGCATATCACAGGTTTTGCTGGATCATATGTGAGAACCCTTAGAAAGGCAAATTGGAGACAGACTTGGGCTCAGCAGTATTTTCAGCCCAAGATTAGAATTCTCCCCTTGTCCATCATTTGGGCTCAAGGACTGGTATGAATTTTCACATTGTAATACTATATACCCCAGGAATAAATATTAAGAGCAGTGACTTTCAGGGCAGTGGTGGCAAACACCTTTATCCTAGCACTTGGGAGGCAGAGGTAGGCAGATCTCTGTGAGTTCAAGGCCAGCCTGGTCTACACTGGGGTTCCAGGATAGCAAGGGCTTCACTGAGAAATCCTATCTCCAAAAACAAACAAATGAAAAAACCAAAACAAAACAAAACAAAAAAGCAGAGACTAATTTGTAGATTTATAACAACAATAGAAAAGGGCCCTTGAAGTACCTGGCTCCAGAAAAGTATGTCCTAAACAGACAGGGCACAAAATCTGGCAGGGAGTTGGGTACAGAATGCTGCATGCATAGGAGGCAGGTCTGGACCCACACCTTTTCAGAGGCCCTTTCAGGCCTGAAGTTCAGTTCAAATCCCCTTAGCAAAGTTGAGAAGAGTGAGCCCAACTGCCAAAGGTAGAAGGTCTCAGACAGAGACCAGCCTAAAGGTACAGTGTACAGGCACAGGCAAGAAGAGTCCAATGCACTTTTATGAGCCATGCATCCATGTTTATCTCTGTCATACACTCAGGTGGAAGAGCAAAAGGAGGCCATGGATACGATGTGCTCCAGGCCGTGGCCTGCTTTGCTGCTTCTAAATCAGTATGCAAACCCTAACCCTATATTTTCTCTGCCCAGCACGATTTATACTTTTAAGCAATTATGTCATCCTAAGGAATATAAAAATCTTACAGGATTTTGCAATGATAAATATGAAGTGAAATTATTAGCAGCAAATTATTAATAACTGTGAATTATTTTCTTTAATTTGATTCATTAGAGAAACATGATTACTTAAAGCATTTCCATATTTCCTTTTGTTACTATTTCTCCTACCCTTTTTTTCTTTTTTTTTTTAATAATTATTTATTTATTACGTATACATTATTCTGTCTGTGTGTATGCCTGCAGACCAGAAGAGGGCACCAGACTCCATTACAGATGATTGTGAGCCACCGTGTGGTTGCTGGGAATTGAACTCAGGATCTTTGGAAGAGCAGGCAATGCTCTTAACCTCTGAGCCATCTCTCCAGCCCCTCCTACCCTTTTTTCTACACTAATGTCTTTTACATCTGCACGTAGTATGAATAATTTGGAATTTGCTGTGCTATTTGGTTGTAGGCACTGTCTATGGCCTTTTGAATGTTATGCTTATGAATATCTACTATTTAATATCATATATTTATCTATCTAATAACATCATATTTATCTATCTAAATATTAAATATTTAATATCATATTTATCTACTAGATAAATATGAACAATAGAAAAGAATATTCTAGATAGTTCCTGAAAACAGACTATTAACAATTGGGACTCTCAGTTCAGTCACTCACATATTTTCTTTGTCAGAGAGAACCAGCTAGCAAAGGTGTATTGGAGCCGAAGTACCTTGAAGTAATGACTATAATTGAGCATATGCAGGAGAAGCTTATGTAAGTATGAGGTACCATGACGGTAGGAGGATAAAGACTGTAGGCCAGGAGCTTGGCTGACAAGCCACATGTCCTAGCTTTCCTTTGTCCTGCTGATTTTGGTCTCACTAGTCGGATGAGCAACTGAAAATCTTTGTCTAGAGGCAGTGGAAAGAAAGCCCCTCCTTAAGCCACCATGGAGATGGGAGCTGATGTGGATATTTGCAATGTGTACATTTGTCAGGAAAGGAACGAGTAGCGATCCAAGTCAGTGGATTTTTTGGGAGAAGACTTAAGGAAAAGAATGGAACTGGGAGAAAGCATTGTGCTTGAGAAAGAAGGTTATAGCACGCGGGGTTGGAAGGTTAACATGGCTGATGATTGTGTGAATATGTGCTTGTGATATCTGTGTGGTGCAGGGATTGAACTCGGGTAGTCAGGCTTGGCAGCAGTACTTTCACGCACTGAGCCCTCTCCCCAGTCCTAACATGTACTCTCATAAGTATAGAGCATATCTCAAACTGGTTTTCTTGATTGTAAATTCTGTTTTTAGAGGTGTTAGAAAAGAAGGGACATTCCCAGGTTTTGCTGAGTTCTATCAATAATGTGGAACTAAAGTGAACTCTGATGAAGATTCTCTGGCTTTTAATGGGGAATTCAAATATAGCAAAGTCAGATCTCATTAAGAAATGAGAACTACATTGTATTTTTTTTTAGACAGGGTTTCTCTAGGGAACAGCCCTGGCTGGTCCAGGAATTTGCTTTGTAGACCGGAGTGGTCTTGAGATCCACTGAGATCCATCTGCCTCTGCCTTCCAAGTGCTAGGATTAAAGGCGTGTGTCACCACCGTCCAGTGCTATGTTGTATTCTTAAGTGACAGCATAACTTTAGCTGTAACCTGGAGTAACCCCTAGGCCCTTGATTCTCCATTCACCACTGATGTCCCCGTTTCTCTTGATTTACCCTTCAGCCAGGTTAATCTTCTCCCATGGCAGTTTTCACACGAGTTTCTGTGTAAAGGAAGGATATATTTTCACCCTTCTCCATTCTGTTGTGTTTCCCTGGACTTTGTCCTCATCAGACAGATTGACAGCAGAGCCAGACAGGCTGAGGAGAAGTTTGACGAGGTAAACGAGAAGCTTCATAACACTCTCATAAGAAACAGAGATCTGGAGAAGGAATTAGAAGAAATGACCAAGAAAGTCAGAAAGGACTCACGTGTAAGAATAGAAGGCCACAAGGAGGAAGAAGAGGAGGAGGAGGAAGAGGAAGAGGAAGAGGAATCTGAACAAAAAGAGGGGAACCAAGAAGGAAAGGAACGCAAACAAGGGAGAAAATCCCCAAAGCGTGCAAACAAAGGTGAGATAGCCTTCTGCATTTTATGAAGAAGACTTGACCATACCACGGCATTTTAGAAGAGCATGAGCTCTTTATATTTATTCATTTATCATGGGAAAGTTCCATACACACAAACACAATACACGTGTGTGCATCCCACCATGTGTACATGTGCACACAACATACACACAAAATACTAAAGAGGGACAGAGGATGACACCTGATATCAGCCTCTGGCCTCCACACATGTGCACAGGTGAGTGCTCCTTACGCATGTACCACACAAACATGCATACACCACTCACACATGCACGCATGCATCCTACACACACACACACACACACACACATATACTGCACAAACATGTACATACCACTCACACACAAAGAAGTAGCAATAGAGTTTTATAAATATACTTATGAGAAAACATCTGTAAAATCTGATAATATATAAAGGATAGCCATTCCTTTAAAGCTTACATTTGCTTCTGTCTAATAATTTCATTCTGAAGAAATGATTTGGACATTGTGGTGTGTACCTGTGTCCCAGATACTCAGGAGGCTGAGGCTAGCACATTGCTTTGATCTCATGAATTTGACAACAGTCTGGGCAAAAGCAAGATACCATCTTAAAAATAAATAACTATGACAGGCAAGATGGCTCAGTGTCTAAAACCACTTAGGCACCATATTAATGACTCAATTTCAGTCCCTAGAACTAACTCACGATAAGGTTGAGAGAGAGAGAGAGAGAGAGAGAGAGAGAGAGGGCAGACTGTACAAAACTGTCTTCTTACTTCCACAAGTACACCGTAGCACATACCCTCCCCCTCAGTACACCCTGCAAAGGTGTCTGAATGTGAGGTGGAGATGACACCCAACCTCTTCAACTGAATCCTTCCCTTCACAGTTGGTCACCCTTTAATGGCCATTCTAGGGAGAGCAGGCTCGATGACCAGGCCTCCTTGTCCCCATCCCCAAGGTGCATCTCATATAGTGCGTGTAGGAGGCTGGAGAGCAAGGGCAGGAGACAGCAGAGGGATGTGGGCGTGAACAGATGAGAATACGGAACTCTGTGTGAAGTTTGTTCTCTTCTTCGTTATTTGCCTGTAGAATCCTTTATTCCAGGACCTAGAAAGTCAAGGAATTAACTGGCAACACATAAATGTTGGGAAACTTTCTGAATCTCAATAACCAGTTTAGGGTGACTAGTTGGATTGAACTTACCCAGGTCAAATTGAATTGAAAACCAGCTTTTAGAGTTAAGAGCCTTTAGTGCACATAAGATACCAGTCACTAACAATATCCTGTTTTTGTCTTTTTAGAAGCACAGTCCAAGGATGATCCTTCTAGGCATGGAAGCCGAACTAAATCTAAGCCCAAGCCCAAATAGCTCCTTTAAGAGCCTAGGGGTCACAGTGGCCATACCCCTGAACATGCGTAGCTTTGCTGAGCTGTGGAATTGGCAACACAGCTCCCATGAACAGACTCCCTTAGCAACAGCCATTAGAAAAGCCATGCTATCCAAGCCAAGAAGATGTTTCTTTAGAAGCATGGCAGAGGCCATAAGGATTCATATGTGAGTTTACTTGCCAGATTAAAAACAGTCTATGCAAAAGTGTGCGGGCCTCTTCAGTTGCTTTCCCGAGAGTTCTGTGAAAAGTGTCCATCTCTATGAAGAAAATGCTGCAGCAACTCAGCTGAGGTGGAAGGAATCAGGAAGCCTTGCGTTTGACTCAGCAGAGAGGATCCTGCTCAGCCACTTAGACTGCAGCCACAGATTTGAGTTTCCTGATTTCAGGAGCCCTATGATCTCTCTGGTTCTAACAATCCTCTAGCTAGGCCGGGGGGGGGGAGATCCTCTTAATCCCGTTTCTCAGAAAATGAGACTGAACCCTAGGAAGGTTATCAGTCTTCCTGATTCTGCAGATCTGGATGGTGTCAGAATCTGTGCCTGGCTGCCCATCCATGGCTTCCATGGCTTTCTGTGTTGCTGGAGGCTCCCCAGAATCTCTATGTTCTTTCTTTGACAACCTCATTCATTTGTACTTTCTATGTCCCTGAGTCTATACAGGCACAGAAGACGGTCTATCCTGTAAAAGCATGCAGTGAATGACAAATGAATGTTGAGGCTGTACTCTAGGGCTACACAGCCTCTGGCCTGCTTGGGTTTGCATATCTCTTGGATTTGGTCATTGCTGGGAAGATGGCTGCATTGTTTTGTTCCATATGACTGCTGTCCCTTTGGCTTTCTCTCCTAGACTTTTAGACCTTTGTCTGATTGTTCATCCTCAGAAACCCACTGACTCCAGAGTCCCAATCTTGTCACCAGAAGAGTATGAGGGATGGGTTCAACATTGCTTAGGAGCTACCTATGCCTACGGGAAAGGGTCAATTATACTTTGTGCTTATAAGAAAGAATACATGAAATTCTTCAGACAGTTGGGTGTGTTCATGGCCCAACTGATGGCCAAAGCCAAAGCTGTTGCTTATAGTTTCCACTTGCTAGACCCTGCTTTCCTTCTTGTGAAAGACATCCCTTGATGACACTGGCAAATCTGGGGCTTTTCAGTTCTGTATGATTCTAGGATAATTTTTATTAATTTTCTATACCATAGGAATGAATGGGCATTCCCATACAAATTACTAGATTTCATCTTTGAACACAAGAACCTTGTCCTAACCAGGCAGTGGTGGTGCACACCTTAATCCCAGTACTTGGGAGGCAGAAGCAGGTGGATTTCAGTGAGTTTGAGGCCAGCCTGGTCTACAGAATGAGTTCCAGAATAGGTGAACAGGCCCAAAAGCTACAAAGAAGCCCTGTCTTGAATAAACCAAAACAGAACAAAACAAAAACATAACAAATAACCCCAAAACAACAACAACAACAAGGCTGGCCCTTAGAATGTGTCAAATCATATCGACTCCATCAGGTATATCTATCTTGATTATAAGGGGATGTTTTGTATCCAGAATTTTATGAGTTGGTTGTAGGTCACAGAAGTCTACTTTTGCAGGATAATTTATTGATAGGATTTGGGGGAGCTCAAACAATTGAAATCTTTAAAAATTAGGATGAGACTAGTGACCACAGCATCTTTGGGAGATCTCTGGTGTAATAATTGTTTTACCATCTCACCCCAGATTACTGTGTAACAAATTCCAGTCATTTCTTTCATCTTTGCCTTATTCTGTCAACATCTCAGGTTCCCAAAAGAGAGAATGTCTATCTCATGGTCAAAGACTGTACCACAGATATACGATGGAGGCTGTTTGAGATTCCTTTCTGTTGTGATAAAACACTGACTAAAAGGGGTAGAGTGGGACGGAGCAGGGATTATTTCGGCTTTCACTCCCATTTCAGAGTTCGTCATCGAGGGAAATTAGGGCAGGAAGCCAGGCAAGAACTTGACGCAGAAATCATGGAGGAATGCTGCTTGCTGGCTCTCATTGACTCACGCTTAGCTAGCCTTCTTCTATAGTGAAGGGCCACCTGCCCAGGTAATAGTGCTGCCTGCAGTGGACTGGGCAATGAAGTTATATACACAGATATATATGCAGGCCAGTCTGATCTGAGTAATCTCTTAGTGCAGACTTTCTTCTTGGGAAACTCTAGGATGTGTTGACAGCTAAAGTTAACAGGACAGATGTTTTGTGGGAAGTTTTTGCAGTCTTTCAGACCTTGCTGTACTTTCTTGGGTCTCTCACAGAATGTAGAGGGAGGAACTCTTTGTTGTCCATCCCTGGCGTCAGGCTGTTGAGGCCACTTGTGTAAAGGCAGACAGTCAGATGAGTAGACACAGCCAGGCAGACCTCACCTCTAGTAGAGAAGAAACTGACTGGCTGCCTTGTGGCTATGACAAATGATTGAGTAAAATGACTTAACAGGAAGAAAGGTTTTGTTTGTTTTTTGGCTCATGGTTTCAGTCCAGGGCTGGCTGGTCTACTTGGGCTTGAGGTGAGGTAGAATACCATGGTGATGGGAGCATATGGTAGAAACTATTCATATCACGGTGAATAGGTAGCTGGGAATACCTGGAAGGGGCCAGGGATAAAATATACCTCTCAAAGGCATGACCTCACCTACCCACTTCCTCCAGCTAGACTTAGCCTTCCATAGCTCACCACTTCCCAGGAAAAAAATGGAAGCTGGTTTGTTTCCTGTCATGGAAGTCATCACAGAAACAAGATTTAAGCTGTAAAACTGTACTTTATTCAGAGAGCAAGCAATCTGAGATGACAGCAGATTGAAAAGTCAGACTCATATTCAATCTTATCTCCAACAGATTATATAGGGGGAAGAGGAGATGGTGGGGTGGGGGCAGAGGCGGTCAGCCAATCATACTAGACTCAGTCTTGCCCCTCTGGTCAGGAGGTCAGTGTGACATTTTTGAGACTCATGATGGATGTCTGTGCTTCTCTTGTCATTCCTTGTATTTTTCCCTCTTTCTGTAGATGTTTGGGCTCCCATGCTTCTTGAAACTCTAAGTTCGTGTGTTGGTGTCGACAGTGTTCTTCAGGAGCACCTGGGCTGTGGAGGGGGGGTTAACTTGAACAGACCATTAGCAGGGTACATGTGCTATCGGTGCTATGCGTGTCTTTATAATACAAAGTATGAAAGTGCCCATAGCTGTCCTTTCTGTGCCCTACCATTCCCTACTGTCAATAGTGACTCTTACAGCCTTAAGATCTGTATCACACAAAGGATAGCATCCTGACACATGCCCCTGGCTGATTATCAGCATAACTTCTTACCAGTAAGGGAATTCTCCAATACATAGTTGTATACATTTAAGTACACTGTACATGACAGCAAGCAGTTAGAACTTGATATAAAACTTTCTGAAGTATGCCTGTGTCTGAAACAAGTGTCAGAAACAGAATACAAGTAGGAGATAAAGTTGGAAGGCATTAGGGTTAGGTAACCATACATAAGAACCATTTCTCTATAACTTCTATAACCTGTGGGTCATGACCACTTTGGGGTCCAATGACCCTTTCACAGAGGTCACTAAGACCATCAGAAAACACAGTTATTGACATTATAATTCATAACAGCAAAATTATAGTTATGAAGTAATAACAAAAATAATTTTATGGTTGGGAGTCACCACCATATGAGGAACTGTATTAAAGGGCTGTAGCATTAGGAAGATTGAGAACCACTGCTCTAGGCTTTAGTTACTTTTTGAAACATTGGCACAAGTGACTATTTTTGTTGTTGGCTTTGAGACAGGGTATTACTATGTAGATAGGATGGATAACTTTGTTTTCCAACTTGAAATAACCTAGAATAATGCCAGAAAAATTGAGGGATTATAACATTAGGTTATTTTGTGGACATGACTGTAAGAGACTGTTTTAAGGGAATCTGGTGGGAGCAATGCAGCCTAGTCTCGGATTAGCATATGACTACCTGTTCAACAGGTTTCTGAGGAGCAAGGTACGTGTGAAAATGAACTCATACTTGACAAGGACCAGTAGTCCACGAGACAGCATAGGAATTTGCAAAATTCATGCAGCTTGCAGGCTCTTTTCTCTCTCATTATACTGGTGATTCTTTGGGTGGTTTTAGTTTTACTTTTTCTCAGTCACACGTGCAATAGCTGTAGTTTTCCCTGAAAATTCTCTTCTTTCTCAAATATGTTCCCCTAAGATACAAGAGGACTAGTGCTTTTCCAGTCTCTTATCTGGAATCTCTAACCACAAATCCCAATCCTGGGAACTTTTCTGACTCAATAAAGATAGTTAATTACCTATGAGAAAGTAACACTTGGAACATTAGCCATGCCTCACAGTTCTGGAAAGGAGAGTAAGGCATGCACACACAGAATAGGGAAAAGACCTCGGAAATACACAGTGCCAACTATTGAGAGGAAGTTCCTTGGACACCAAGCATAGAATGGTAGGATGTGCTATGCTCCAATGGAAAAAAAACAATGCAAAATGTGGGATGATAGATCCATCTTTACCACACCCAGGAGCTTATATTGGTAGAAGTACGGTGTAGTGAGAAGGGGAGAGAGTGCCTTTTATAGGGAGAGTGACTCATCAGACCCTCTTGTAGAAAAGGGAGCTACATAAAAACATATCTTGCAGACACGAAAGAGTTGTCTGGTTTGAATATTGTTGTCCTTAAAGCATTGCACCTATGTCTATTACTTTTCAACTTTGTAACCGCATGTAGCTGCCAGCTGGCATAAGAGCAGGATGTGTCTGGCTTGATAGTTAAGCCTGGAAAATGCTGAACTCTATGTCTAAAGTAAGGTTATGCAGGGTGGGAAGATGTATCTGGGGAGGCATAAAGGGGAACAATGGGGGCTTTTCATAATGCACATGATGCATTCCTTAAATTGTGATGTATTTCTTAAAGTCAAAAACAGAAGCCAATAGTAAAGCTGTTCATGTAACCCTGGTACGAAAAACTCTGCTTAAGTATAAACAAAGAAGGCCTGAGTGATTCGGGACCACTTGAGAGCAGTCCACCTGGTGGTCAGAAGTTATCCTTGTGCCGATGTCCCTTCCCCACTTCAGGACCTGAACCCAAGCACAGGCTGGACCCTGGCATTAATCAATGTGGGAAGATCCAGCCCATAATAGGTGACACCATTCCCTAGGAAGGGAAGCCCTGATCCGGATGAGTGAATAAATTGAGCTAAACTCAAGCAATTAAGCATCTTGTACTCATTTCTTTCTACACGTGAGTTGCTTCAGGTTCCTGCCTTAATTTCCCTACAGTGATGGACTGTAACCTGGATTTGTGAGGTAAAAGTTTTCTTTTAAGTTTCTCCTTTAAGTTTCTGTTGTTGGAATACTTATCATAAAAACAAATTAAACTAGAACAGAGTTGGTACTGAGGAAATAGGGCTGTTGCCATGACAAGCCTGACCATGGAGCTTTTATGCCTTTGGACTATTTTCTAGGAGAGTTTGGAATTGTAGGCTTGACAGGCTAAGTGCCAGCAGCAGGGCTTCACAGGCTGTTTGAGTGGGAGTTCTGAGGGGTGCCAGAACGGGGAAGAGCTGCATTGTGATGTGTCATGAGCACATTGACAGGGATTCACAGAAAGGGCTGTGGGGTCTGCAGAGACCCTGGGACAGGAGCCAGGTAAGACACAGTGGAAGATATCTGATCTAGGTCTTCAGAAATCAAACTTCAACCACACAGAGACACAAAAGTCTAAGTCTCTTTCCTGTAATCACTACGATGAGTTAGATGCCTTCTCAGCCACCACCATCTCACTATGGTCTCATACATGTGGCCATCTTGTGACACCACACATTCAAAATGCCTTCTACTTGACAACCAAACAAAGGCAGGAAGTACTGAATGCCGCACTCGGGGATATAGTTTTCTATGGTAGATTTACATGGCGTTTTGCCCATTCACCCCTATAACATAGGAGAGTCCTTCTTTTTGGGGTTTAATGGTTCAACGGGTCTGGAAGAACTTGGGTAGTTGATGCTTCCTTGTGTTCTGTTGCTGGGAGAAGACATAAGGTTTAGCATGTCAAACGGTAAAGGCAGAACCACAGTGGATGGCTTCTCTGTGGACAATGACTGGAGAGTGTGCAGGTATCGAAGCTGAGCAGCAGCTGGGGTGCCCGACAGAATCTCAGCTGCCATCCTCAGGGACTCCGAAGCAGCCCTTTCCCCTTCTGCAGCAATCATCTATAGAACATATATGAGGAAAAGCAACGTGATCATGCTTCTTTATTTCATGAGGGTTTTAATTGCTCACCATTCAGTGTGACCCAGAAAGCAAGTACCACACATCTCCTCTGTGGCAGGCATTGTTAAACTTGGGGCACTAGACTTAGTCTCTTTCTGATGGATTGTGACGTAGAGGGAAGAGATTAAACTAGCAATCAAAATTGAAGGTGGAGCCGGGCGGTGGTGGCGCACGCCTTTAATCCCAGCACTCGGGAGGCAGAGGCAGGCGGATCTCTGTGAGTTCGAGGCCAGCCTGGTCTACAAGAGCTAGTTCCAGGACAGGCTCCAAAGCTACAGAGAAACCCTGTCTCAAAAAAAGAAAAAAAAGAAAGAAAAAAAATGAAGGTGGATTTTGTTAAAGGTCATGACAAGTATACATGAAGTGTAGGGTATTGTTAATGTGTGGTAGGCTTGAAAACTTAGGAGGATCTTGTTGGTCTGAGTTCTGGGGACAGACATGGAATAATAACTTGGTCATAAAAGAATGGGTAAGCATTTCAGAAGACAAAGCTCCTGGACTCCTGTCTCACAGATGCCACCACCGAACGGTAGGCACTGGTAACTGGCTCAGAGACCTAGATGCCACTGTGCCCCAAAAGGCCACCTTCCTCTCTCCCTTCCTCCTTCTCTTGGAGTCTTTTGTTATTGATTCTTCTATGTGATTTTTCTTCATCCACTCAGTTATTTGAAAGGAATCTGCCTCTTTTCATCTCTTCATTATCCTAGGGGTGACAGGGGCCTCGGTCATCCAGGAACAATCCCAGCACAAGAGGAAGGATGGCAAGGGAAGATCTTAAGGAGAGGGGGTGGAAGAAGAGGAGGGGGACATGTTAGCAGGACATTTTGGGGGGAGGTTGAGATACTGCAAGATCAGTCCTGTATACATACTGTCAACAGTGGTGGGATACAGCCAGATTCTGCTCAGTTCTCAGACCAATATGGGAGAGCACAGGGGAGACATTCTCCACCAAGAGGCCTTCACTGGGTTTGCTTTTCATCTGAAGATGCTCTTCAGAGGCAGGGGTGGGAGGATGGAGTGCTCAGGAATGGCTCACCCGCACTTTGGCCTGCCTTTGAGCTTCAGCTTCCACAGCCAGAGAGTGCTGAAGACCAGCCGGCAGCCTCACATCCTTACTGAAAAAGAAGACAGTATAGGTGTGCACCCTGACCGTGCACCAGGGCGTTCTCACAGACTTTCCTACTGTTGTTCCATGAATAGCAATGGTTTTTTTTTTTAAAGTTTAAAGACATAGTTTACGTGTATTGGTATTTTGCCTACATGTATGTCTGTGCACCACATGCATGCCTATCACTCATGGAGACCACAAGAGGGCAACTGGAGTTATAGACAGTTGTGACCTGACTGGTGGGGGCTGAGAATCGAACCCAGGTCTTCTGGAAGAGCAGATAATTCTCAAAACCACCAAGCTGTCTCTCCAGCCCTGAATAGTAAATTCTTCATGAATGGATAGAGCTGTCCGTAGAGTTCTGACGTGGAAGATAAGCAGGGAAGAGCACATTCGGGGTCTGTGCCCCGAATGCAGGTACGAACACTGTGGAGGCAGCATGGGGCCATGACACTCGAGCTACACAGGCCATAGTTTCTGCTCACAATTTGTCATCATCTTTCTCACTTAAAATTTCATGTAAATTTAAGTCATTAAATGTGAATAATGAAAAACAACCTGGAAGAGCCATACAATTGAAAAAAAAGCAAGAAAAATTTATCTAAGTTTGTAAGAGAAAATTGATTTTGAGGAAAAAGAATGAACTAATAAGAACAATTCTAATATAGTGCGTAAAAGACACAGAAGTAAAACTTCATTATAGCACTTTCTATCACAGTCCCAAAGTGGCTGGGGGAGGAATGCAAAAACAAAGTGATCATAAAGTGGAATATTATTTGAGCATAAGAGAGAATGAAGTACTGATGTGTGTCATACCATGGGTGAACCTTGAAAAATTATGTCAAATGAAAGGAAGCCAGATGCAAGTCTCTATGCTGTGGCTCCATTTCTGTGAGATATCCAGAGTAATAGGCATGGCTACCGAAGGGGAACTGGGGGCTAAGGTGAAGGGGTTAAAGAGTTCTTGCTTGTGGGTTTGGGGGGGGTGATGGAAATGTGAAGTTAGGACTAAAACCACTAAGCTAATTCCAAAACATGATTAAATGTTGAGTTTTATGTAAAGAGACCTCAATGTGTAATGAGAAACTACAATACAGTTCTCTTAGAGGTCATAGCAATTTGATCTTGGCAATGAGATGTCAGGTCGGTTTTCTCTAGTGTTAATGTGGCTGCAGAATTTGAAATAGTTTTTCAAATACTGTTCTTTCTGGTTATTTTTCTACCTACATTTCAGTTCTTTCCACTTTGATGCCCCAAATACAGGTCACTGAATCCAAGGCAACCTGTGGAGGGAAGAGTGGAAACACCAGTGAGACCTGCCTCCCCCGGTGGAAATAACAGCCTGTCCCCGCTGCGCACCAAGGGCACTGTTCTGTGCTCAGAGCAGGTGCTTTCCAAAGTCACAGTGTCTGAGACAGAGTTATTGAACTTGCATAGTGCTATTAAATAATCATTGGGTCTAAAGGCGATATAGGAACCTGAATAACGGTTCTCAAAGACGTTCATGTCACTAGGGCCTGTGACTGTCACCCAAGAGAACTGTAGGATGTGACTAGATCAAAGGTCCCTGAAGGATATAATCCCAAGTGTCTTCATCTGAGAGAGGATTTGACTTTGGAAGAAAAGGTGTTGTGATGAAGGGATTTGGGCTGGGCTGATGCTCTGTGAAGTCAGGAGGCAGGGGCAGAGGAGGAACGCAGGTGGATCTAGATGCTGAGAAAAGCAAAGTATTGGATTCTGTCTCAGCCTCCAGAAGGAAACTGCCTGCTGATGCCTGGACATAAGCCCAGTGACGCTGATTCTGTACTCTGGTCTTCAGGACCACGAAAGTTTAGGAAGCTGTGCTGTTTCGAGCCACCAGATTTGGGAACATTTGTCACATGAGCAGATAGGGAACTAGTACAGATGGAACTTTTTATTTCCAGTTTGTTTTAAAATTCACTCCTTAAATAACCAGCGTCTCTGGGCTCAGAGCCTGCCAAATGGCTAACATTTCTAGGGTACTTTCAGTTCCACAATGCTGGTGGTATTAGGTTCCCCCTGCTTCTTAGTTCTCTCTGCCCCTCACAACTGAAGTTGGAAATGTAGCTAAGAAAAAATGAGCTGGGTTCTGAAGTGGGTGAGAGACAGGGCTTGGAGCCCTTCACATTGGATCATGTTCATTTCAAACTTAGCTTCCGATCGTTTCTTAGTGGATAAACACTAATCTCAGTGCATTGCAAACCCTAAAAGGACCAACTAATTAGAGGAAGCAGGTGTGCATAAGAAATGTGAAGAAATACATCGTAGATGAGCTGGCATCATAAGGAACAAGTAAGGTTTGTCCTGGGGCGAGAAGGCAGGAATTCCAGGCAGAGCAAAGAGCTGAGAGGAAGCGGAGGAGCGGAAGCTGCAGGATGGGCGAACGCTAAGCAGGTGGGTGTGCTAGACTGTGGAGAAAGTGTTGGGGGAGTGAGGCCACAACGGTTGGGCCAGTTCTTGATTCATCCCAATATTCTGCACTGTGGCAAGTCCATGGAATTCATAATCTGGGGAGACAGGTATATAAATGCCTAAATTATAACTCGCTGCAACAAAACGGAGCTTGGATAGCAGCACCTTGGCCTTTCTCCTTCAGAGGAGATGAACGAAGAGATTGAAGGGAACAATGGGGGACATGCAGAGTGGTTCAGATGTCAATGGCGGAGCTCCTGCACATATCACCCATCTTTACTTCTTTTTACCTCTTTCAGCTTCTCTGTATTTTCCAGCTCCTTCACTTTCCCTCAAGATAGGAATACCAGTTATTAGCGACACTCTGGACAAGACAGACATCTGGACACTGCGTGTTTTTTCCAGGTTCTATAAAGCAGTCATTTTAGTGTCTTTGGTTCTCCTGGTTCCTTCATTTCACATCTTTATTCCTACAACCTCCCAACCCAATTTTGTTGTCTCCATGACTTCAGTACTGAGCTGGGTCCCTGGTGGTAACTGTCACCTGACTGGCCAGCTGCCTGCAGCCCTGCTTTCTTCTTTGTCTTAATCTCTCTCTCTCTGCACTGGTGTTTTTCCATGGCTGTCAGCTGCCCTGGAACTTGAGTTACAGTTGTGAACTGCCATGTGGGTGCTGGAACTTGAACCTGGGTCCTCTGGAAGAGCAGTCAGTGCTCTTAACCACTGAGTCATCTCTCTGGCCTGTCTTAATATCTCTTGCCACCATGTCATGGTAATAGAGGCATCTACCCTAGCTGTGGATGAGACTGCAGTACTGGCTGCCTGTGAACTCAGTAAGACGGCTTAGAAGGGACTTTTCTTTTTCATTTTGGTGTGTGGTGTATGTGTGTGCATGCACACACCCATGTTTATGAATAAGACAGCCCTAGGCCAACACTGAGTGTCTTTCTCTATCGTTCTCCACTTTATTTCCTGAGATAGGGTCTCTCATTGAACTGGAAACACGTTAATTGGCTGGACTAGTTGGCTAGAGAGCCCAATCCCCACCCTGGCTCTGCCTTCTTGAGCTGGGCCACACTGCCACGCCCAGCTCTTTACATGGTTTCTGGGGCTCTAGGTTCAGGCCCTCACGCTTGCACAGCAAGCTCATCACCCACTGAGCCAGCTCTCCAGTGGCAGCTTTTACTTTCTTTTCCTCTTTTGGTTTTTTGAGACAGGGTTTCTCTGTAGCTTTAGAGCCTGTCCTGGAACTTGCTCTTGTAGATCAGGTTGGCCTCGAACTCACAGAGATCTGCCTACCGTGTCTTTGACTACCACCTGGTAGCAGTTTTTACTTTTATTCCCTCCTCCGTATGAACAAATTGGCAATTAATCATGAAAGGGTGTGTGATATCTGGACTCCGAATTTCCTATTCACCTTTGGGCACACTATGCTTATCTCCCCAGATAGACCCAGCATCTGGGTACCATGTCTCCTCATCTTAGTACATCGCCATCAACCATCCTGCCCATCCCCACCAGTCCTACCCTTCCTACCTATGGCTGCTTCCAATACCCGATACTATGCTGGAATTTCACTTGTGCTTAAGGTCACTGGGGCATGACCTTGGGGAAGGGAGGGAAGCGAATCTGTACCCAGACTAATGAAGTCATTGACTGCTCAGGGCGTCTTATATGGCCAAATGCCTTGCACATGGCAAACTCAGCAAACGACCAATTCATCATTAAACTCATCTTGGTACCTTTACATCTTGGGCAATGCTCTTCCTTTCCAGGAGAATTTCGGTGAGGGTTCGATGTGCCAAGAGCCGCTTCATGGTGGTTTGCACCAGGAACTGGATGGCTTTGGACACATGAGCAAGACTGCTCAGGAGAAGGGAGGCGTTTTCCATGCGGTAGTAGCAGATGGCATCTATCTCCATTATGAACATGTCTTTGGTTACCACCTAAGTAGAAGAAAGTTGGAATGCAGGCCAGATTCCTGGACTCCTTCCTGTGTGGGAGACAGGAACTAAATGCATTTAAAATGCACTTTCCAGGAGTTAGACTATAGTAGGGAAAAACAAAAGCATAGTGGGAGAATTGATTATTTATTCAAAATGACATTTTTTTTAATGCATGAAGGTTTTATTAAGTACACTGAAGAGTCAGGACTAATGCTGTTTGCCTCTGGAAGGAAGAAAAAGAGGGAGGAGGGAAGAGGAGCGGGGAGAGCATGAACACAATCTAGGCTCAGAAGAAATACATGAAAGAATTCATAACTTAAAGAATCTTATTAGAGATTCCTTTATAAAAAAGAAACCAAGGATAATTTTCTCATATGAAAACATTCAATTGATTTTATGTCAAGGCCTTCCTAAACTAATGCGCAATGGGTTTCCTGAAAGATAGCCATGTTCTAGGACATAAAGACTCCCACATACACTTACTGGAGTCACATCAGAGGACAAGCTGGGGATTTCCATCAAAAGCCCCATCTGCTCTGGTATATTTTATGTCAACCTGACACACGCTAAGGTCATCTGGGAAGAAGGAATCTTAATGGAGAAAATGCCTCCATAGGACTGGCCTGCGGGCAAGCCTGTGACTCATTTTCTTGAGAGATGATTGATGTGGGAGGGTGCAGTCCATTGTGGGTGGTGCCACCTCGGGAAGATGGTTCTGGGGTGTGTAAGAAAACAGAACAGATTGGGAGGAGCAAGCCAGTGAGCAGCACTCCTCCATGGCTTCTGCTCTAGTTCCTGGCCTGACTGCCTTTCCCGCTGGTGACTACACACTTTGATAATGATGCTTTCGATTCTGGTGTAGTCCGCATCTCCCCTTCTCTTCCCGACCTTTGTCATAGTTACTCTGCCTTGGGATTGAGTTGGACAGTCAACCATAGACATATCACGAGCAAAGCAAACATACTGTGCATCTCACCTCATGGAAAGGTATCTCCAAGGTCTGGAGACGGAGGTCGACCTTGTGGTAGGCGTCCAGGCATGGCAAGAAAAAGAACAGGCCTACAGGAAGGCATGAGGAAAGTAGCAGTGAACGGCAAGTGTGAAACTGCTGGGGACTGTCTTTCGGCGCCAGGCTGCTTTGTTCCTCTTAGCCCATTACCCAGAGATCACTGGGAGGCTTCACTGTAACTAAATATTGTCGTATAACTAAACTCATTATTCGACTGTGACACTTTTGAAAGTAAAATCAGGGGTACATTATTAAAGCTAAGCTCAGCATATCAAGTATAAACAAACTATTTCAGATAGTTTGGTCATCTGGGCATCACATGGATCGTTCCGGATCTCTTACACACTGTCTCTCCTCTAGATGTACAGTGTTGTACGCATGAACATTAACCTTAGTGTAGCCTTGTAGATGCTGTGTACGATTGTTTCACTGTGAATGTACTGGCGTTTCAGCTTGGATCTGACAACTTCTGTGTTATTTCTGAAAATGTGAGCCCCAGGATCTCAGAATAGCAATATCATGCCAGCATCTTTGTGGTGATTGGTTAGCCCTCATTATCCTAGACAGTATATAGATTCAATACACAGTAGCTGTAGATTGGATAACTGAAAGTTTCCTAAATCTCCTTGGATGATTTGGGACTGTGGTGGTTTGGATTGGATAAGAATGGCCCCCACAGGCTAATATATTCAAATGCTTAGTCACCAGGAAGTGGCACTATTTGAAATGATTAGAAGGATTAGGAGGTGTGGCCTTGTTGGAGAAAGTATGTTG
>JAQHUG010000035.1:3983633-3996087 GCA_028555095.1 Dicrostonyx torquatus
CTCTCTCTCTCTCTCTCTCTCTCTCTCTCTCTCTCTCTCTCTCTCTCTCTCTCTCTCTCTCTCTCCTATAGATCAGAATATAGCTCTCAGCTACTGCTCCAGCATCTGCCTCCATGCTGCCATGCTCCCCAGCATGATGATAATGGCCCAAGCTTCCATTTATAAGGGTTGCCGCAGTCATGGTGTCTCTTCACAGCAATAGAACAGTGACTAAGACAGGCACCCTTCAAGAGCCTCAGCTTTGTGCACTAGTAGCAGCACACAGTGCCCAGGGTGTATGGGTGAGCAGCAGCCCCAACAGAGAAGGTTCCTGAAAACCAGGGCCATAGAAAGATAGTAGACCCTGGAGCTCTGGAGTCTGGGTCTGTTTTGTGTAGACTTATATACTGAGAATCCCAAAACTCTGATTCGTGTCTCCTAGACAGCTCTCCATTAACTTGTTCATGAAAGTTAAGGACAGTTGAGAACTCAAGACTCTCTCAGTATATGTGTTGTGGGACTTCTTTCTTATGCCCTCTCGGCAGTCTCGGATCTCCAAAACCAAACTTCTCAGACTACCCATACTTCTTGCGATATGCCCCCCCTGCCAGGTTGGACCTCCTCTGGATTTTCAGGACCTAGAGATCAGAAACCACCTTATTCCTCTAGTCCCTGGTAGTCAGCGCTCAGTCTAAAACAATGGAAGGGTTCAATATATGCCTCTTCTACCAGCTAAAGACATATTTGTTACTAGATGCTGAATTTTGCTTGACTTCCAAGATCCAATCTGCCTCAATCCCCAATTCAGAACCAGCTCAGATTTTCTCTGAGAAGTCACAGAATTCTGACTATACACACAGTGTACTAGGAACAACCATTAGCCACAGGTCTGTAGTTGCCTTGCTGCTCCAATTAGACTAGCCCTGGTGTGGGGCTCTCTGCACGTGTCCTCTCTTGGTCACCTGTTACCTGTTAGTAATGCTTTCCAGAGAATTTCATGACAATCTGCCCTATAATGAACAGATATCATGACTCAAATAACTTCATGTAATCTAAGATATGGATCATGACTATGTATGGACTAAAATAAACCATCAACAAATCATGGGGTGGGATGAGAATTTAAAAATCATGGAGGGTAATTCTTACCAGGGCCTTTGGCTCTTCCAGGGAGCAGATGTCCCAGTCGGAATATAATTACTCTTTCATACTCCTGTACAACCTAAAGGGAAAAGCAATACTTTGAAATGATTTTTTAAAAAAAGATTCAAAAGACCTTTGCATAGGAGTGATTTTAGGTTACAGACATTTTTGTTAGTTTGGTGTGGTGTCACACGGCAGAGGCAGAAGCAGGTGGATCTCTGTGAGTTTGAGGCCAGCCTGGTCTACATAGTGAGTTCCAAGACAGCCTGGGCTACATAGTGAGACCCTGTCTCAAAAATTTCTTTTGTTTTGAGAACTAAGAACAATGCCGGGCATGGTGGTTCATTCAGCAGGCAGGTAGGAGCTAGAGAGACTGCCCAGTGGGTAAAGCATTTTCTGTACAACTGTAGTAAGGACCTGAGTTTGAAAGAGTTATTTATTTGTTGTATATACAGTGTCCTGTCTACATGTATGTATGAAGGCCAGAAGAGGGCGCCAGACATTATTACTGATGGTTGTAAGACACCATGTGGTTGCTGGGAATTGAACTCAGGACTTCAGGAAGAGCAGACAGTGCTCTTAACCGCTGAGCCATCTCTCCAGCTCAGGATCTGGGTCTGAATCCCTAGAACCCAAGTAGAGCTGGACATGGTAATGCATGTCTATAACCCAAGTGCTCCTACAGTGAGACTGCAGACAGAGACAGAAAAAGCCCAAGAAGCCTGTGGGTCAGCGAGCCTGACGTAGACAACCAAACAACAAAAGAGACCTGTCGTAAACAATGTAGAAGGTGAGAACGCCTGAGTTGTCCTCTGCCCTCCACCTGTACACTGAGGCATGTGGTCCCCCCCCCACTCACACATACACACACACACACACACACACACACACACACACACACACACACACACACCGTGGGAGGGCACACAGGGAGATGGTCTTCAGCCTTAGAGGAAAAGGAGAGGCAATTTTGTTAAGTGAAATGAGCTAGGAAAAGACAAATACTGCATAGTTTTGCTTTTATGTGGAAGCAAAGAGCATATGACGATTATTAGAACCTGGGGATGGGGAAACGGGAGCTGCTGAGCAAGGGGTAAAAGGTTCTAGGATGCAGGATGCATGCATCCTGGGATCCACTGGACTGTTTATTTGTATAGTATAATACTATATTTAAAATTTACTAAGAGAATCAACTGGTCTGAAGTGTTTTGCCACACAAAAATCTTATCTGAAAGGGATGCCATATTAGTGTGATTGTGGTAATATTTTCAAATATATATGCATATCAAAACATCACACTGTGACTGGGATATATATTGGTGGTAGAGTACTTTCCTAGCATACCTTCAGGTCTGGGTTGATTCCTAACAACTATCAAATCTTCACAAATTCTTCCAAAATACAGAACACTGAAGAAAATCTCAATATATTAACATGGAGTATGATTATGCTCCATGAAGGCAAATCATAGATACGACAAAAAATTACACAACCATCTGTCTTGTCAATACAGATGTAAAAACCCAAACAAATGACCAGTAGCCTAAATCCAATAACATTCAAAAGATTTTACATTATGACCAAGTGGGGTGTGTGTGTGTGTGTGTGTGTGTGTGTGTGTGTGTGTGTGTGTGTGAACAAGTGTGGATGGGGAGGCCAGAGGGCAATGGGAAACCTTGGCTGTTGTTATTCAATCCCATCGGCCTTGTTTTTTGATAGAGTCTCTCCTTAGCCTGGAGCTCATAAAGCTAGGCTGGTCAGCTGTCGAGCCCAGGAACTGACCTGTCTTCATCTCATGTGCTGTCTAGTTTCACATCAACCTGATATAAGCCAGAGTTGTTGGACAAGAGGGAATTTCAGCTGAGAAAAATGACCTTACCATACTGTCCTGTGCACAAGCCTGTGGTACTTTTTCTTGATTGATGACTGATAGGAGAGGGTCCAGCTCACTGTGGGCAGTGTCATCCCTGGATTAGTAGTCCTGGGTGCTAAGAAAGCAGGCTGAGCAAGCCATGAGGAGCAAGCTAGTAAGCAGCACCCCTCCATGGCCTCTGCATCAGCTCCTGCCTCCAGGATCCTGACTGCCTTCAAAGATGAATTGTGATATGGAAGCCTAAGTGAGAGTAAGTCCTTTCCTCCCCAAGTTGCTTTTGGTCATGGCGTTTCATCACAATAGAAAACCTAACTAAGACACCGTCCTAGTGCTAGGTACAATTACAAGAGTGTGCTACAATGCCTGGTTTTTGTTTGTTTGTTGCTGTTTCAAGACAGGGTTTCTTTGTGTAGCCCTGGCTGCCTTGAAACTTGCTCTGTAGACCAGGCTGGCCTTGAACTCACAGAGATCCACCTGCCTCTGCCTCCCAGGTACTGAGATAGAAGGCATGCAACATCATTGCCCCGCTGTTTGTCTGTCTGTTTTCTATGTGGGTTCTGTGACTCAATCTCAGGTCTGCAGCAAGCACCTTACCAACTGATCTATCACCGCAGCCCCCAAGTTGAATTTTTAACATTCTAGAATGAACAAGCATAATACATCCTATCAGTATAAAGACTAGATACCACATGGAAATTTAAATAGGTACAAAAATTCGTGGGCTACAATCCAGTGCAGTCTAGTGGGAAGAGTGGGAGGAGGGGCTGGGAAAAGTCACTGCTGTGAGGGCTAGGACAAACACCAGCACTAATTGTGTCTGTAACATCCAGCCTCAGGCTCAGCCTCACTCTTCCTTGGCAGCTCCAGCCAATGAAGAAAAATGATTGGCATGAAGCAAACTCTGTTTTGGGTTCCCTTTCAATAAAGCTGCACCACACACAGTCTAGCGTTCTTTCTGTCCAGGTCTCCCACTTCTTCTGAACCAACTGTCAAACTATGTCATCAAAGGTGTTCCCTCCCTTTTTATATTTTTTATTTTTGTGGGACAGCTCTGACTGTCCTGAAACTCACTCTGTAGACCAGGCTGGCTTGGAACCCACAGAGTCTGCCTGTCTTTCCCTGCTTATTCTTTCTCTCTCTAAATGCCTTGAGCTTCTAATTCACCTCAGCAAGTGCTTTCTGAGCTACCTAGGTCTTCATTTAATTCTGGGATTAGTGTAAGTAAAACACTGAGGACCAAAGAAATTGTCTCTCCTGGTCTGTAGAAGTTGCCTGAGATGGTTCTTTGTGGGGTCAGAGTGGATGATATGTTCTGGGATGCTCTTTAAGTCATTGAGCATGGATGGACTAGATATAGCTTCTAAAGGATCTCTCAGGCTAACATATATATATTTAACATATATGTTATATATGATATATTACACATAATCTATCTAAATGTGTCACCCTTATATACACACATGTGCACACGCACACACACAACACACACACACACACACACACACACACACGATTTGCTGATGTATTATCCTAGCCATGACAGAAGAAGGTTGGGAGAATGAAGAAAGATTCAGAGTTACACTGAGCCAGGTTTTGAAGGAAGCAGTGCTTCTCTGGAAGGTAGGAAGGTATCAACCACAGAGAATGGTCTAGTACGGCCTATGAGAGACAACGGAAGACCTCTTGGGTCCATGTAGCAACTCACCTTTATGCAGAACCAGATGGAGAAAGGGAAAGTTAGGATGATGAAGAGCAGGGAGGCGAGGACAAGCAGCCACTCACAGGCTCCGAACCCAGAGGACTTGACACCTAGGAAAACAATTATATCAAAATACCACCATTATTTACTGAGCAGTATTCATCAGTCTAGCGCTAGTTAGACGTATCAGTTTGGAGATATGTCTGGAGAAATTGGTATGAGCCAGTTATCAGAATGATCAGAGTTTCCAGGTCTGGGATATTGTCTGTGTGATGGATTGTGCGGGCCTGTGGAAGGTGGAATAACTTCTGGACAGGCAGGGGACCTGGGGGTCAGGAGGCCGGCGGGGGCAATTGATTCCATCATTTCATGTCCACTGATGACCTTTAAATAGGGCACAGAACCTCTTTAAAGCCTAATTCCCTCACCAATACAATGGGATGTCGATTAATTCCAATCCGGTAAGAGCTAGCTCCTGAGCCATAGCTGACATGTCTGGCACAAGGGTGAAACAGCACATACATAAAGATGCCTGCTCATGCTCAACATATCTCAGGTTCTTCAAGTGTCTAGAAGTTCCTGGCACTGCCTGCCTTCATGTCTGAAATTCTTCCATTAGAGTCCCTTTACTGGAGTAAGGTGTTCCTTAGTCCTTGGAAACCACCTATTTGGCATATTAGTCTATGTCTGTTCAAAGGTTTTATGGAACTGGGGCACTCCACATCCATGATGCTTTGACTCAATACCAAAGACTCTCCAGAGAACAGCTGGCTTTCAGGGGCAGTTAAGGTGTCCTACTGTCTGGAAAGGAAACCTGTTTCTCTGCCTTTCTAGCATTACCCGGACCATCATGTAAGCCAACCCACTACATCCTCTCCTGTCGATTCTGTTCTTCTAGAAAATTCTGCCCAATACTAGCAAGTTGTTTAATTTCTCAAAGCATTTTCCCTAATCTGTGATGGTATGCAACTAAATGATTCAAAAATAAAACACTCAGTGTGCACCTGTTACATAGAAAGGACTCCCTCGCCTTCTTCCCTGCTGTGGTCTGGCACAAACTAACTTGCATTTTTATAGCATTGAAGCCAACAACTTCTCCTAAGGACCAGAGGGTTATAAGGCAAAAAGTACACGCATGGTCCACTTACACTACAGCTCCACTGCGTGAGGCTTCCATAAATAGTTGATTCTATGATCCATGTAATCTAATTACACGGCTGGTAATTAGAAACATTAAATCTCCACATGCCAGCAGACAGCAATGTAACATGCTGTTTCTTAATTTCGTCAAACATCTGCGATCCTTTAAATTTAAGTATAATGGTTTTTTTTTCTTAAATTTGCTATGAAAAGGACCAGAAGTAGATACATTTCTCCGTAAGAGTTGTGGCACCCACGGAGGTGAAAAGGACCCCTTTCTTTGCATTCTCCCCGGTGGTGAGATATGGTGGTGATTTCTTTTTTAGCTGACATTGTGCAAGGTGCATTGGAAGGCTTACTTTATTCTCACATCTACCCTATGAACAGACATTGTGGCCACAGGGCTGATAGAGAATGCTCTTTCTGCGGTTACGCTGCTGCTGGCAAGTGACTAGGCTGAAATTTAAACTCAGGTTTGTTTCTTTGGGCTCTGCTGCCTGGGCAGAGTTGGGGAGGCTGGGCGAGGATGAGAAGAGCCACATGGTTGTTGCTCAGAGTCTCCACATTGTGTCCACAGGTCCTTCCATGACCACAAATGCCACCACCGTAGTTCCTTTGCATGTTGACTGGGCCCCGCCCTGAATCACTCTCTCTTCCAACTCCCATCCATTGGGTGAAAGGGACACACTATTTGGCTGATGTTGCTATATGTACTTTGTCCGATGCGCTTTAGTCTCCGCCACTCAGTAACTGCCTTAACTCACGCCTTTCTTTTCGCAGACACTGAAATCTTGGACGCAGTCTGTCTGATTTTGCCACAGTGGGGCAACTCACTCATCTGATCTCTTATCTCCGGCCCTCTACACCTTCCTCTGGTCGGACCTGCCCTCCATACCTTCCTCTGGTCGCTCGCTCTCCAGCAGCGCCACCACTTCGGTGCCCTCCTCACCGGAGCCCCGAACCTCGTCCACGTCCACTACGGTGGCGGTGGCGGCGGCGGCGGCTGCGGGGACTCGGGGTTCTCCCCGGGTCCCCGTCCGCCCGGCGCTCCGCCGCTCTGACCCAGCATCCGGGCGCGTGCGGCCTCCGCTGCCCCTCCCGGCCTTCGCCCTCTTGTCCTCCCTAGAAGAGGATCTGCCACTTCGCCCGTGGGCCTCTCTGGAAGAGCTCCGTGCCCTGCTGTCCATCCTCAGCACGGAAGGCGGGCGCGGACCCGGAGCCAGGTACTGACAGAGTGGCAGCAGCCTCAGCTTTCTGAGCCGCTAGGGAACGACCCCAGGACCCTAAGTAGGTTCGTGGGGTCGAGAGGGAGGGGCGAGGGGCGGGGCCGAGGTCCCCCCCACAACCCAACAGCTGTTCCTTTAGTCTGGACAGAGCTCGTGGATCCCAAAGACTGGGCGGGATGCTCTCAGAGGACCTGGGTGGGAGAACCCTGGGGCCACCTCACCAGGCAGCTTCGAGGATCAGGTCCGCGAACTAGAAAGGGAAGGTAGTTCTGCTTTGCTGGCTAACAGTGGTGTGAGATAGGACACGGGGTACTGGGGGATCTGCTTTAATTTCTGTGTTTTCAAAGGTTTGCTTTTCTCTCCTAGGTCCTGTTCCCATGCTTTCTTGAAGGCAGGAGTTCGGGGTTTACGAAGTTAAGTGGCCAAACAGCTTCCAGTAGCAAACCCAGGAGTTCTTACCCTTTTCTGGGGAACTTGACAGGGCTATAGATGTCTTTGTAGTCCGCTGTTTCTGTCTGAAACAGAAGTGTGTCTAAGTAACTTTTAAAGCAAACTTCACAATTCTACTCCAGTAGAATTAGCCCGTGTTGATAGAAATGTTAATTTATTTAGTGTTTGATATTGATTTCACACATACCTTTTTTCCTCTTAAAAACTTGTTTAGAAAACTTTAGTAGCTGTGTGGTGGTGGTACATGCCTTTAATCCCAGCACTTAGGAGGCAGAGGCAGGTGACTCTCCAAGTTCAAGGTCAGCCTGGTCTACTGAGTGAGTTCCAGGACAGCCAGGGTTGTACAGAGAAACACTGAATCAAAAAACCAAAATAAACAAATAAAAAACTTCAGTAATGAGAACCTGAAATAAATTGACCTTGAAAACTATTGGTTTTTTTTTCATGTGCTTCAGATAGCCACGGGAATGCAATAAATATTTAGTAACCAAGTAACTTGAAATTAAACTAAACCCTGACCCTAATTTTTTGAAATATTTAAAAAATTATTTTATGTACATATGTTTTGCTTGCATGTATGTCTGTGTACCTTGTGTATGTCTGATGCCTGTAGAGACCAGAAAAGGGCATCAGATCCCCTGGAACAGAAGTTATAGACAGCTCTGTACAGCCATGTGGATGCCGGGAATCAAACCTGGGTCCTCTAGAACAACAGCTGTGCGCTTAATTGCTTAACATCTATCCAACCCTTGACATTGATTCTTGCATATGCTGTAAGAAAGGGCAAATATTTCAAAAAAAAATCTGGCTCATTGAATACTTCCTGCCTAGAACAGCACAGTGAGAAAAATTCTGAAGTTGCTTTTGATTCACAGAGAGAAAAGCACTATGAATTTCTTGTCCACTTTGAAAGCAATATAAGCACCTGTTTACCAGTTGGCTGGGGTGACGAATGGTGAAAGTATCTGGGAAAAAAGTGCACGATGGTCCCTGATAAAACAGCCAACTTAGCATTCTGGAGGTGTAGGAGTTGGGGAGGGCAGTGCAGAGTCAGCAATTAGTGCGGCTGGCCAGCCTCCTCTATGTTTATAACGATGCTGATATTTTCCTTCAGATTCCTTCTTAATTGAAAATGCTGCTCATACCTTTGTTGACACTATCCTACATACTCATAAGACTTTAATACTTTACTTCTTCTTTGCTGAGATTGACATCTATAGAAATAGGGCAGCTAGAAGGAGGAGGAACTCATTGTTGACTTGAGTGCAAGATGAAAGAGCCAGAAAGATTGTAAGGTGTTATACTTATTCCCATTTAGTGCCTTCATATTTGATATCCAAAGAAAAGAAGGGGTGGACATATATCTATACAGATTATTTCGTGGAACATAAACAGAATTTATTGTCATTAGGTAAAAGTTCAGATGTTACCGTTTGGGACCTGGCAGCTAGAAAGATGTGTTAAATTTGACTTTTCCAATTTTCAGATGTCAGATTGAACAACTCTGGGAGAACAGCAGTGTCCAGGGAAGTGATGCTGATGAAAGCCTGATCCAAGGCTTTGGGATGAGGGTGGTGTAGATTTAGGAAATATTTCTGGTGGAAGGTGACCAGACGATATTCTGTATCTATATGTAAAGCGATATAAGTACCTGACAATCTCTTGAGGTTATGGGACTTGACAAAGGACAAGAGATTTATTAAACTGAGCAGTTGTTGTTTTTATTTTAGTTTTTTTGAGACAGGGTTTCTCGTGTAGCCCTGGCTGTCCTGGAACGCATGCTATACACCAGGCTGACTTCGAACCCAGACAGCCTCCTGCCTCTGCCTCCTGAGTGCTGAGATTTTAAAGGCAGGCACCACCAGTACTCAGCACAGTTGGTCGTAACTGCAGCTTCTCTGGCAGACCCACCTCCTAGAGCAGGATTGTTAAATCACTACTGAAATCAGCTTCCTCTTTTTGATTCTGTGCAGCTGGGTTAGAGCCTGAGGCTCTACATTTTTAACGTGTCCCTTGGTCAGCAAAAAGGCAGGATGCTTTATACTAAGTGGTGAACAGTGGAAGAAAAGGTAGAAAAAAAATCTAATTTGGATTGTTTATTCAAGGAGTTGGCTGTGAAGGAGACACAAGAGAGGGATGTAGGTCAAGGGAAGTTTTTTCCCCCTCCTTGGCTTGCTCTCCCTCTATATGTAAGATAAAAAGTCAGAACATAATTTTATGTTATAGGAGTCTATAAGGAGATGGAAACAGAATTGTATAATGACAGCCAAAGAGCAAAATTGTGGTCCGACAGATGTTATGGATGAAAGACCCCAACCCTAAAAATTAAGGACACCCATATAGAAAGGCACTGAGATAAACATGTTTGTCTGCTACTCGAACCCTAGTCAGTTCCCCTATCTTCCACCCACTAGGAAACTAACTAGTTGCAAACAGGTTGCAGCTGGAGCACTCAGTTGAGAAAAACATGGTTTGTACAGACTGTGTAGGCGGGACTATGTTAATTTTGCCCTTGTTGTAACCCTGGTTCGATAGTCTAGCCCAATCCTGGATGTTATATGATAATTCATGCTAAATTTGTGGGTTTTGCCTTTAAAAGCTTGTTTGTTGTGATGCTCGGGGTGCTCAGTCTCCCCAGAGGTGCAGCACCTAATTGTACAATTGAGAAATAAACCTATTGCTTATTGCAGACTGACAGCCTGGTTATTGAGTCTGGGGGCACTCCATTGAAGGCCTCCAAGTTGAGAGTCTTTCATGGGAATAATATAAAGGGGAAGGGACCACACACACACACACACACACACACACACACACACACACATGCCTGAAGGAAAGACATGGAGAGGCTAATGCAGAGGCCTGGACTGGAGCTGAGAAGGTTTATATATGAAAACTTATATTTTTAATGGGGTTAGAGCATAGTCATTCTCCAGTAGTGGTGAAATGGTAGATTAAGATGTCTAAGCTGAAAAGCAAAAAAAGATGTCTAAGCTAGAGTCAAAGGTTTGCAGTCATTTCTACGGCAACAGACTTGAACTCAGTATCAAAGGGTCCAAACGTGGCCTTAATGTTCAAAAGACTGGGGGCAGGAATAGTGTATTGATTCTATCCTGACCTTCCAAATAACCATTCCTTCACCAAGCTCTTAAAAAGTTCCTCTAAGGCTGAGATTGTAGCTCACAGTGCTAGGCTTGCCTAGCACGCACAAAAGCCCCGGTTCAACTGCCAACACTGTCTAAAAGCTTCTCCATCTTTTTCTGTCTTTCCCAAGGCAAGAATGCTTATAGGAGCAGCTGCAACTGAAATTTACTGCCAGACTGGAAGCAGTGCCGGGAGGAGACCAGGTGGAGGCAGTTAATTACCAGACAACAAGTAGGCTATGGTCTTCATAAGTGGAGGCCTGACCTATACATTTCTCTAGTTCTCTAGTGATAGATGTAGGGTCTGAGGACTGAACTCCACAAACTCAATTACACTCGTGTGTGTGTGTGTGTGTGTGTGTGTGTGTGTGTGTGTAGCAACAGAAACTGGCAAAACACAGGCTCTATGTTTTGACAGCAAAGACTTCTTACCTGATTATGAGCACAAACTCCAGGTTCCAGATCCATAGCCTTTAAAATGAATTCCTTCAAGATTGAAACACTCCATCCTGAAGGGAAGCTCTTCAGACAGGAAGTTAAACAACCCATGTAGCTTCCAGGAAGTCCCTGAAACTGACCACATTTGTCAGGACTCCCTCTCTGCTAGAGGATCAATAAAAGCTGAGAGTCTGCAAAGAAGACCCTGAAACCAGAGTGGCTTCCTGGAAGAAGCAGAAACCAGCAAAGCTGCCTGGGAAAGGTTTAGCCCAACCGAGTCCTTTGGAAAGGACACTCTAACTTGTTGAGCAGCCTGCAGACTGTGCAGTGTGTTCCAGGTTTCCAGCTTTTGCGAGCTGTCACCCATGTTGGCTTTGGTGATGCAGCTGTCTGTAGAGTCACTTCTGCTTTTGTAAGTGACCCCTCACCCACATTCCTGTAAGAAACCCGAATAAAACTGGACTTTGGTGGTGTTTGTAGTTTGGTCAGTCGTGGGCTTCCTATCTGGGGTGAGTAGATGTGTGTGTGTTTCATCTCCCCAAGAAAAGTTTTCTTACACAACCATGGCAAACTTTCATCTCAGGCTCTCCTCAAAGATCTCGAGAGCTCTTATGGATAGCTATTATAGAGAAAAGAAAATACTCAAACTTTTCAGTGACCACCATTTGCCAGTTCCAAAACTGATTTTATTCATTGTATGCCATCACTATTTTAAGGTCATATGGCTTAGGTGATAAATGGCATTTTGGTCCAGGTTCACCTTTGCATAGGCATAGTGGGACTGAATTTGTCATCTAGTTATGAGTCTTAGTTGTCAGGTGAATTGTTGGAATAGCAATTTTAGCAATGGGTAGAATTCTTACAATGGCATATTCAGTCACAGAATAAGGTATTTCTGTGATAGGTCACAAAGTGGTGTGGGGAAAAGTACATTGAAAGCAGTATCCCTGGAGATCTGCATAGGTATCATCATAAAGGAAAGACTACAGTGAGATGGTCCCCATGCTGTTTCCAGTTATAGCTCTTTCCAGTGAAGCAACTTCATACCACCATGCTGTCTTCCTCTCCCCCTTCCCTCCAAAAACCTTTTAAAAATTCAATTACAGCCGGGAGGTGGTGGCGCATGTCTTTAATCACAGCACTCGGGAGGCAGAGGCAGGTGGATCTCTGTGAGTTTGAGACCAGCCTGGTCTACAAGAGCTAGTTCCAGGACAGGCTCCAAAGCCACAGAGAAACCCTGTCTCAAAAAAAAAAGATCAAAAACAAAACAAAAAAAAACAACATAAAAATTCAATTACATTTGGTTTTGCTACCTGTTATGATTAGTTTGTCAGCTCAACACATAGAGAATCAAGTGTCTAGATCA
>JAQHUG010000035.1:4002072-4065055 GCA_028555095.1 Dicrostonyx torquatus
GTTAAAATGAAAGCCTTTCTTTTTTGTTTAAACAGAAAAAGGGGAAATGATGTGGGAGTGTTCGCCTGTATTTTGTATTACTCTTATTGGTTGAATAAAGAGCTGCCTGACTTATAGGATAGGTCAGCCCTTGGGTGGGCGGAGTAGACGGAACGGAAGTTCTGAGGAGAAGGAAAGTGAGCCAGTCGCCATGAGGCCCCCGTAGCAGAAGGAAGTTCCGTCCATCCGGTAAGTCACCCACCTCGTGGTGACATACAGACTTTTATAATGGGTTAGTTTATGAGGTGAGGGATAGCTGGGAAAAGGCTAGTGATAAGCCAGGCAGAGTTTAAATGAATACTGTCCTCACGTGGTTATTTCGGGTGCAAGCAACCAGTAGCTGAGCGGGCCAGCGGCTGAGGGCTTGGGAGCCAGGCGGCTGGAGAACACAACCCACACACCTCTCTCCCCTAATTACAACAGAAAGGTATCTTGGCTCTGGGATATGGATATGGATTCTGCTTTTGTCTCCACAGAGGATAAAAACCTGTGGATTCATTCCAGGCTAACATGGTTTGATTCACTGAACCCCCCTGAAGTGTTGCTATGAATACTCCAAAAGATATTTCACCCAACTAACTGCAGGAAGTAGTGTGGAGAGAGAGCTACACCCAAATTCCCTGTACCCTAAATGATTGTTTGCTGAAAAGCAAAGAGAGCTTGGGCCCTTTCCTCAGTTCCGGAGTGGCGAGCCTTCTTTCCGGAGTCCCACTCCACTCCCTGCACTAGTTTGGACCCAGAGCAAGCGAGGCTCAGGCCAGAAGGCGGCTGGAGCAGAGCTTTGCAAGGAGGCTCTGCACACCCAAGATGCAGCACAAGTGGCAGGACCTGAGGGACCCATGCAGCTACTGCCTAGGAGAAGGTTCCCGAGTGTGCCTGCTGTTCCAGCACCCAGTCTCCCCCATGACAGCTGGAAATAATTCTAGAAGATGATGTTCCCTTACCCAACGAAGTTTGTCCTCAGGATTAGAAACATCATTTACGGGTTGATTATAATTGTTATAGGGTTGGGGGTTGGGGGAAAATTATGTAAGCTCAGGGATCTCTTTGGAAAAAAATGGAAGAAATTGGATGGGATAATAGATTAGTGTGAACTAATAATAATAGTAATGGAGTGAATACTTGTGAGCTATTATTTACATTGGTATAGATTCTTGTATATTGATACAAACTTAAATTATACATTGTTTACATTTTGATGTCATTGTCCTCATTTGTCTCACAGTTTAAAGATTGTTTAATATTCTAATATGAAGTCTTAGTCTTTAAGTTATATAGGTATTAAGAATTATAGGTCAATAGTCATTCATGTTTATCATATTTATAGTTATGCTAATCAGGTTCTTTAGGTACAAAGGTTGTATTCTGCATAGATAGGTAATCTTCAAACACTTCAAAGAGATGGGGAATATGGCATAATTTAGGGCTCTGTTGCTGTGAGATACGATTGCTCCTGGCAGCACCCATCTATTCCCAAGAGAGTGTTGAGCACCAGAGACCCTCCACTTGGAGCTTGTTTTCTTCTTGGCAAAACTGGCCTTTGGGCAAGGAACTGCCCATGCATCAACCACTGACAAAATGCACAATATTTGGACAGGACAAGCAGGATACAAGAAAAAAGACTGTCAAATCTTGCCAAGACAGTGTAAGACAGTTTTGAAAAATTTCCTGCCTCTGAAAATGGTCTGTCAGTTACTCTAGATCCTAGCCAAAGTTGGTTGCTTCAACGTTGCAAATGAGGCTTTGGATGATTGCCCAGGTAGTCAGTTGTCTCTGTCATTTGTTGCACATTTTGGAAGTTGCATGATTGCTCTCCCTGATTACTCAAGTAATATTATTTTCCTTCTCGGGTCTTTGATGGGGCTGATGACTAGATGGTTGTATCTACTTTCCTCTCATGACTTGATAGTTGTAGCTACTTTTCTCTCATGACTTGGCCAAATTATTTATTATACAAGACTTAAACTCCTTAGAATAGGATAATTATTGAAACATTTATCACGTTTCTTGCTTGATATTGTTTATGCTGTTGTAATTCTAATTTTTATATCAGATGTATTTTCTTATTGTATATAATTTTGTATTAGGCTTAGAACTTTAAACAAAAGGGGGAGGTGCTGTAGGAATTCCTACAGCCAGCAGCCTTTAACTTACCCACCCACTTGGGCATGTCTCTTATACTATGCCCTTTACTATGTAAAGCACGTGTCTGGCCTCTCTTCCAGCTGTGGGATTCGGTTGCTGTTCCCCGTTCGAGCAGAGGACTGTAATCTGTGAGTCTACACCTAAATAAATAACCCTTTATTATACTCAATTCTGAGCTAGTATGGGATTTAAGCATCCATCTTCATTCATTGATCATTTTTTAGGAGTCATTCAATGAGTTATTTTCTGAATCTTTTATGAAAACATTTTAAATTCATTAATGTTGATTAGCCAAGGTAAAAGGATATCTCAGCTGGGTAGATTTTGCTTGAATGGCAGTCTAATTTCCATTGACTTACAGCTGTTTCTACCTAAAATCTCTATTATTTTTCTCCTCGGCTAAGAAGGGATATTTTTGTTATTCTGAGGACTTTATGGGCTCTTAAAATATGAAGATATGTTCCTTCTAAGAACCGTCTTGAAATGTTGCAATATTTATATCCATTTTTTTTCTTTAGGTTTTTCAAGACAGGGGTTTCTCTGTGTAACAGCCCTGGCTGTCCTGGAACTATCTCCAGTAGACCAGGCTGGCCTCGAACTCACAGAGATCTGCCTGCCTCTGCCTCCTGAGTGCTGGGATTAAAGGTGTACATCATTACAGCCCGGTTTGGGTCCATTTTTCATCTCAGAATTATGTTAATTTACTAATCAGCAACTCTACTGTCAACCGAATATATCTTTCCTTTGTTTTTAAGAGATTCTTTAATATTCCTCATTCATTGACATTGCTGGCACATTTTGTTCTCTTGGAATAATCACTTAGAAACTTTGGGCAGAAGGTGTGTGTGTGTGTGTACTTCCTTATTACACTCCTTTTATACAACCAAGCTGGTCTCCAACTGGGATTTTTCCTCTCTCCATCGTCCAAGCGCTAGGTGTGCATCACTTCACCCAGCTTCTGGTCTCTTAATTTGAATTCTTTGACTCTTTTAGTTGTCCATTTAAGATTGCATATTATTAAGGGAAAAATATTCATACCCTACGTTTCTAGCTTTTTAGATTTCTTTGTTTTTTGTTGTTTTGGTTTCTGGTTTTTTGAGACAGGGTTTCTCTATGTAACAGTCCTGGCTGTCCTGGAACTAGCGCTGTAGACCAGGCTGGCCTCGAACTCACAGTGATTTACCTGCGTCTGCCTCCCAAATGCTGGGATTAAAAGCGTGCAACACCACTTTCCTTCCTTCCTTCCTCCTTCCCTCCCCTCCCTTTTCTCCCCCCTTCCCTCCTCCTTCTTTTTTTTGGCTTATTCTACAAATCCAACAAATCTATCTTCTTTAGTCTCCCAGTTCTCTTATTTCCATTGCACCGGGAATGTTCTTCATTTCAAAAGCCCTCCCACCCATCCATTTCACTCTTCAAGGAGTCAAGGTCGCATCCAGCTCAGCAGCGATTTTCAAGTCAGAACCAGACTCGCTCTTAAAGACTCGCTCTTAATTTTCCTTCAAATAATCGCAGACCTACGGGCCGAGCACATCTTCAGGTTTGATGTGGCGGGTTGGAGGGCCACCTGTCCGGGTTTAGCCAAATCCGCAGGTGCCTCTGCGGCGGTTCCGGCCTCCCTCAGGTGCCCGAGGGCAGTACGACCTGCAGCCCACGGGGATGGGGCGCTGTAGCGGTCACACCTGCGTCTTCCCATGGCTTCATAGGAGGTGGGCGCGGCAGCCAGCAGCACCACCCCGGAGGGTGAGAGCGGCCTCGGCCATACACGCACGGTGGTCTGCGCTAACCGCCACACCGGCCGCGCCCTCTCGCGTGAAACGCAGCTCTCGGGGGTCCGACGGCCCGTGGTGCGCAGGCGCGCGACACCCTGGCCCACTCGTCTCCTCAGCTGCCCTTCCGGAACAGCCCGGACTTGGGCGGCGCGCAACGGCAGCGCGGGTGCGGGCGAGCAAGGCGGGCGAGCGTCAGACAGGTAGTGGCCGGCTGCAGAGGGATGCGCTACCGCCGCCCTCCGCACGCCTTCCAGTCTCGGGTCACGGGAAAGTCGAGGGGGCAGGCAGGAGGACCAGCTGGGAAGGTGAGGGTTGGCGGCCACTCGAGTGGAGCCGCGGTGAGATGGGAAGGCCTGCGGTCGGCCTCTGCTTCTCCTGTACCCTGGGTTCCCAAAGAGTGGCCGAGAGATGCCAACCCACACTGAGTTGCAGTGGGGAATGACACCCCTTAGGGAGCTTGAGACGGTCTTTGAGCAAGCACAGTAATCAGCCCGGCCCAGCTGCGACTTCATGCCAGCCATTGGCAATCAATGATTGGGAAGGCGCCTTCCTCCATACAAAGCTGGGCTTTGGGATTTGTAGGGAGTGTGGCAGAAGGGCTCGTGAAAACTCTTAACGGTATTGCCTCAGTCTTATGATCTATAAATTTCACAACTGATTTTTTTTTTTATATTTTCTGGCTGGTTGTTAAAGGGCCTTTTTGTTTGTTTGTTTGTTTGTTTTTCTGCCATGGGTTTGACCACTTTCTCTCAAAAGCTTTTTTTTCCTCCTTAAATGCTCTAGCACAATGTCTGAACAAGAGCGTATACAGGACTGTCTGAGGAAAGAGATAAGGTCACTCCTCATTTCCACTAAAGATGGTTTGACCCCACAACAGTTGGAAAAGGAGTACCTTTTGATGGTTGGGAACCATCTACCGCTCCGAATCCTTGGATATCGGTCCACTATGGAACTGGTGTTGGATATGCCTGATGTGGTTAGTGTTTGCCCCTGTGGGGATGGTACCATAATACTGAAAGGTACGTTTAAGATTTTGGAAGGTCTATAAGCTTTATAATTAAAAGATATTATCCAGTCTAGAGTTGTTCTAACTGTACAGTTAATCCTGTATTCCAGGGTAGTGGATGTCATCGGGTGGTGGTCTTTGGCACCTTTGAGGTTATGGGCAAAGAGAGAGCAAAGGGAAAGCAAAACACCCCCCCCCCCAATTCCCATGATCCAGAAAAATGGATAGTCACAAAACTATATTTGAACAATTTCAGATTACGGGTTTTGAAATTCCTAAAACTCAGTTTAATTTTATGAAACACAAAAATGTCATTGTAGGCAAGTGTGGTCTTCATTAATAGAGCCTCAAAACTTCCATGTGTCAATTAACAGTCATAACACAGTGGGCTCTTTGCGTCTTCTGGTAGAGGAGTTAGAAAACTGTTGTCAGAATGTAAAAATGGTGGAACCAAGAGCCTTGTGTTATGCTGCCTATATAGGCAGCTCCTTGGACAGGGAAAAAAACTGCCTGTGCAATTGCAGTTACAAAGGAGAAGTGGAGTGTGGCTTTTACCTGAAAGTGATTTTCCCCCCTGTGTCTCCTTAGCCATTCCAGATGAATCCACCAAAGGAATAGCAAGTTTAGTTGCAAAGCAGAGGAGAAGCCATAAGGTCCGAAACTCCATACAGAAGGGAAGAACCAGCGTTTGCTCTGGCCGGGTGCCTTACCGGGGAAAGGTGCCCCCTATACTCCCAGCCTTTGTGAAGAGTGAGTTGAAAGACCTTCTGGCATTTTCTCCTGTTCTCCTTTCTGACTTTGAGAAGGCATTTGCCAAGCGTTTTGGACGATCGTTTCAGTATATGCAATATGGATTCCTCTCCATGTTTGAAGTGCTCAGTGCTGCTTCAGATGTCATTTCTGTAGAGCAGACCAGAGCCGGCTCCTTGCTGACACTAAAAAAGAGTGCGTCAGGGGAAAAGCAGAGAGGCTGGCCCGCAGGTAAGCTCGGCCACGGCGTTAACGGTGGGTCATGCCCATGCACTTTCAAAAATATGGTCACTTGAGAAAGACCCGCACAAAGGCAGCAGCAGTTGACACATCAGTGTGATGGGGAACCGCTCAGAAGGTTCCACCCCAGAATGAAGAGCTACAGGCAATTAACAGCTGCGGAGAGAAAACCAGTCTTATCCAGAGACAAGCCATATGATGGGTTCTCTCTTTTTGGAGACAGGGTTTCTCTGTACCAGCTCTGGCTGACCTGGAACTTGCTCTGTAGACCAGGCTGGCTTCTGACTCACAAGAGACCCACCCACCTCTGCCTCCTGAGTACTGGGATTAAAGATGTGTGCCACCACTGCCCATCTTATGATGATTTTCTAATCCCAAGCAGTCAGTCCTAAATATATCTCTATGTGAGCAACACCAAGTGAACTCAGCAGGCTGTATTTATATACATACGTGTGTGGGGCAAGGCAGGGAGGTGAGGGACATGGGAAGAGTTAGAGGGAAGAGGGCGAGGTGGAAATTATATAAATACAGTATTCATCTATGAAATTCTAAAAAAAATGAAATTAGAAAAAATAATTGTGGGGCTAGAGAGATGGCTCAGCAGATGAGTGTTGGTTGCTCTTCCAGAGGTCCAACATTCAGCACTCTGCACTCACAATTGTCTGTCTCGGAGTACAGACCGTCTCATCCCCTTTTCTGGCCTCTGTGGGCACCATCCATGCATGTTTACACAGACATACTTGCAGGCAAAATACCCACACACATGACATATTTTTTAGAAATGATTGTTCTGTGGATGAGTACATGTTAGAGCAATCCTGACATGCATAGAAAGGGAATTGAAGAGTTAAACTTAACGAGGTAAAGTTAAAATCTTTGTTTCGCTTGCAAGTTGAATAATGATTGGCAAATTAGCTCATCTGCATAAGCCTTGGTCTCCAGATCTCCAAAGTACATGTAATACATGGGATTCAGAGTTGTACTAAGGACCTTACATGAGACAAGGTCTGTAGAGAGCCTGCTGAAGTTTATACTGTGTGGTAGATGAGGCTCAAGAGTAATGTGATCACTCTAGACCTTAGCCAGAACATACACTGCTCAGGGAAGGGAGCCTAGTGCAGAGAATTTTATGCCTGTTTCACTTTCCCCATAGTCAGCATTTAGATAAAAGTAAATGAGTCATGAGAGTGTCATGAATTTACAAAGCAGTGTTTAAACTGGTGGGTGATGGACTGTCCTGGACTGTTGGGGTTATGTGCTAGCTCGCCCTGCCTGTCCTGGAACTGTATTGAGGGTATGTGCTAGCTCGCTCTGCCTGTCCTGGAACTGTATTGAGGGTATGTCCTAGCTCGCTCTGCCTGTCCTGGAACTGTATTGAGGGTATGTGCTAGCTCGCTCTGCCTGTCCTGGAACTGTATTGAGGGTATGTCCTAGCTCGCTCTGCCTGTCCTGGAACTGTTTTGGGAGTATGCATGTCAACCTTACCAGTGTAATTCAGGGGCTCAGACTTAGGAAAACTCAGTTGTGCCATTAAACTTACAAGGGTTGAGTGTGTAACTCGGTGGTAGAGCACTTACCTAGCATGTACAAGGCCCTGGGTTTGTTCTTCAGCACTGGAAGAAAACAGACCAAAAAAAAATTAGATAAAGCAGTTTGCACACATTTCCTGAACAGTAGAAGTAGATATTCCTTTCTGGTGATTGGCTTGTTCACGTTTTCCATCCATGGCTCATCTCCCAGATCTTCAGATATCTCAGGAGTAACTGGTATATTTGGTAAACTTGATCTTGGGGTAAAGAATGGACTAAGCTGTGATGATTTTCAGGGGTACATGTTGTGCTACAGAATACACTCCCTGATACTTATGAGAACTTATATTGTAGGACCATACCATAACCTTAGAGTGTTTTCTCTTCCCCGTCTTTAGAAGGTGGTCACCCACTATGAGAAGCATAGTTCTATGCAAACTTCTTAGTTGGACACTGTTAACTCTTTGAAATGAAATACAGTTTGTTTATTTATTTATATTTATTTATTTTTAAAGATTTTGTTATGTATACAGTGTTTTGCCTGCACATATGCCCTGCAGGCCAGAAGAGGGCTTCCGGTCCATAATGATGGATGGTTGTGAGCAACCATGTGAGTGCTGGGAATTGAACTCAGCTAGTGCTCTTAACCTCTGAGCCATCTCTCCAGCCCGAAATACAGTTTTAAAGGTTTTTTCCTATAAAATGCTACATCTCAGTCATATTCAGGAGACCTAACATGGAGTTTTAGAGAACAGCAATCTTTTCATGAACATAGTTTTTAGTATTTTTTAAATGAATCACTTATATAGTAAGTTTTATTGGCTGTATACATTTTTCCTTAATTTTTCTTCTAAGTTGAGGCTGTTAGCTCACAGTAGTCTTTTTCTCTAAAAATCTCTGGGAAATTGCTAGTCACTGTTTTTTCTTTTCTTCATAAAAGGTAAAATTTTTACTCAGCCATTTAGAATGAAGCAACAGGGGTCATATTCTACTGGATTCCCAGTAACGAAGACCCGCTTTTCCCAGCGCACTTCAAATATGGAATCACCAGAGCCAGTCCTGAACACAGAGAAGATGCCCACATTTAATACAGTGGAGACTTCAAGGCTGAACCACACTGAAAAATTAAACCAGGTAAGGCACTGGAAGTCAGGGATAGAATTATGCCAAAAATAAGCTTTTGAGCTCTGCGTATTATCACTTAGACCTGACGGGAAATTTGACAACCTAGAACTGGAGAAGTGGTGCAGTCATTGAGAGCACCGGCTGCTCTTGTGGAGGACCCAGGTTCAGCACGTGGTGGCTCACAATATCTGTAACTCCAGCTGCAGGGGACCTGATGGCCCCTCCTGGCCTCTGCAGACACCAGGCCACAGATGTACATGCAAACATTTACCTATCCACATAAAGTAATAAAAACAGAAGGTTGAAGCCAGCAATTGATCACTAACTCCTGTTTTATCCCCTACGTTGTTTCTGGGAGGTTTGGGCAGACACCTCCATGTCTGCACTTCTGTTTAGTATTATGTCATTTGATTTTATGCTGAAGAATATATCTAGTAATCATGGTAGGTGTCTTATGCACATAGTTGCCTTTTGTACATTGTCTTTGAAGTGTGAGGGTCACTAGCTTATTTTACAAGATTGGGTTGTCATTTTATTAAAATGGAAGAATTTTTTTTCTGAGACAGGCTTTCTCTGTGTAGCTATGACTGTCCTGGAACTCACTCTGTAGACCAGGCTAGCCTTGAACTCACAGAGATCCGCCTGCCTTTATCTCCCAAGTGCTGAGATGAAAGGTGTGTACCACCATAGCCCGGTGAAATGGATGGAAGAATTTATATGTACTGGGTATAAATAAGTCTTTTAACAAAAAAATGTAATTCAAACATTTTCTCCTGGTTTGTGGTTTAACTTGTTGAATTCTTTTTTTAGATTTTATTTTTTGGGGCATCAAAGGGTGTGATGTATTTCATAAGTAGAAGAAAGCATTGGTTTTCATTTGTATGAAGTATTTGCATAATAGAGCTAATTGAGAGATTATCTTAATTGTTACAGTTACAGAAGGTTTTTCAGCCTCATTAGCAGTTTTCAGGGGATACAGCTTGAACTAATACCATATTTCTGTACATGGTTGAAATTAATGTTCCAGTCTTCCATGCAGCAGTATTTTGCCTGTTGAACTGGCCTGCATGGATTCCCTCTAACCTAAGCTGATGGAAGCCAACACTTTGTCTTCTTAGCTCAGATGAAGCCTTCCATGTTCACATGTGGGGCCCTTCCTCAGTACACCGAAGACCCTGCAGACAATGTAACAAGCCAAGGCTTCTATGAAAACCGTCTTCTTCCAGAACCATAAAGGGGACAGTGCCTGTGTCTGTTTCCATGAAGTTGATGTGGCTGTGGGCTGAGGAGGAGGACACCAGCTTCAGAGCTGGGTTGTCACCAGCTAAGAGTTCTCTCAGGCCACCACCTCCAAGTGCTTCAGAGTCAGCTCAGTCCTTGGAGCTTGAGATGTAGAGAGGTCTTGTTCAAATGACTCAAGAGTGAAAGGATTTGTCTCACAGTTCCAGGCTACAGTTCATCATGGCTCAGTCATGATATGGGGGGAGGGGCTTGGTTCTTCCTCAACTTGATATGCCAGACTTTTCCTTACCCTTTCTGAGGAATGGATGGGGGAGAAGGGGAGTGGGAGGTGGGGAGTGAGGGAGAATTGTGGTTGATTATATAAAATGGAAAAAAATCCTTTTAAATAAGTGTCAAAAAAAAAGGCTCACCAGTTATGGTAGTGCGGTTTGTTGGACCGGCATGCTCTCCACACTGAGTACCTTGTTATTCGGTGCTTCTGTTCACTATCATTTTATAGTAGCTTAGAATTTTAAAATTGAGTCCTACAATTTTCTTGTTTACAATTGTTTGGTTATTCTGCATTTTACATTTCCATATATATTTAGTTGTATAGAAATCTGATTAATTTTTATTAACAGTAAGTCTCATGATTTTGATTAGAATTGCATTGGATATTATAGGTGAGTTTGAGAAAAAATGTTAAACCTCACAATT
Organism: Dicrostonyx torquatus; assembly: GCA_028555095.1. NCBI lineage: Eukaryota > Metazoa > Chordata > Mammalia > Rodentia > Cricetidae > Dicrostonyx > Dicrostonyx torquatus. Next base: position 4,012,614 of record JAQHUG010000035.1, read on the forward strand.
CAAGAAAATAGCACTTCTCATTATTTTTATCTTTAAATTCTCTCAATGTCTAATAGTTTTCAGTATATATGGCATGCATACATTTTATTAAGTTTACTACTTGTGCCTTTCATATTTATATTGTGTTAAAGATGATATTTCAAGTTAATCATTGCTAATATATTTTTATGAAAATGGATGTTTTTGCCTGTCTGAGCACAGTGTGTACACTTCGTGCCTTCAGAGCCCAGAAGAGGGTGTTATGTCACCTGAACTGGAGTCATAGACAGTTGTGAGAGGCCATGTGCCATGTGGGTGCTGGGAAAGAAGCCAGTGCCTTTTTTCTTTTTTTGAGACAGTTTCTATGTGTAGCCCTGACTGTACTGGAACTTGCTGTGTGTGTAGACCAGGCTGGCCTTGAACTTGGAGATCCATCTGCCTCTGCCTTCCTAGTGCTGGGAATAAAGGTGTGACCACCACTGCCAGTGCGTGTAACCACAGAGCCATCTTTCTGCTCCAGTTTTGCTTCAGTATATCTGCCTTCTTTCTCATCACTCTTGGGCTGGGCTCTCTAAAATGAAGAGAAATGGTGGGAGCGGAGATGCTTGCCCTGTTTCTGACTCTTCGTGTGGGTGTGGAGACCTAGGTTGATGATGGGCATCTTTCTCAATCACTGTCTACTTCTCAAATATTTGCCCGCCCTCCTCTTCACCTACGTCTTGATGAGAGGCCAGGCCTATGCTTCCAAATTCCCAGAGCACTAAAACTGTTAGGTAGCAATTTTTAACCAGTACCCACATGCACAGCCCTTCCGTCCTACCTTTTTTTTTTTCTTCGTTTGCTTATATTACATAAAGGCGCGTCCCCCACTGTTCTTTAGACAAGGCCATTAATTCCACTTATGCTGTGACTCAACACTCCTTCCTACCTTTCAGGACCTTTCTAACAGACCATACCTTCCAGTCATTAGGCAGTCACTAAGTATGTAATAAATACTAAGTAACTTTAGAAAATGAATGGCAAGTATCCTTAACTGCAGACTGTAGAATCTGTTATAGATAATGCTGTTTATCTTGAAATATTCCTCAGTGTCTATTTTCACACAAATTTCATTTGTATATTCTATATAATATAAAATGTCTCAATGATACTTAGAAATTAATTTAGCTATGTGTATGTTCATGTGAATGCTGGTGCCCATGGAGGTCAAAGTCTGGGAACTGAACTCAGGCCCTCTACAAAAGAGTGAGTGCTCTTAAACTCTGAGCCGTCTCTGTGGCCGTCAGTGCCACTTTTTAAGAACAGGATTGGACTCATTTGATTGAAAAACATTTCCTTTTATAGATTGCTTACATTTGTCTTTGACTTTTTAGTGATTTGACTTTTTCTTTTATTCATAGTTGGAGAACACATTCAAATCAGTTATTGCCCAAGTTGGACCTGGTGGGACTATTGATCCAGACCTAAAACATAAGATAAAATTTGTAAGTATTTTCCATTTCTGGGAAACAAAAAAATTTTAAATCAGAAAAAGCAATAAATAAAATTGGACTAAAAATTTTAATGTGAAATTGATTAGAAAATGGTCCTTTCATTCTTCTCGCTTCTTTTCATCCACTGCCCAACAAATCATTGCTTAAAAACAGTTCCAAATCTTTTTAATCCAGTGTCCTTTCCTGCATATGTAGCATTATTACGAATATTATTACACATAGTTCAATATGTTTATGTTCCATATTTCACTTAGGAAAACCCATGAGGTATTAAAATCTGAGTTGCTTTGGACCTTGGCTATTTAAAAATTTCTGCAGTTGAAGTCCCTTGAACAGTTATGTAGTATATAGGCTGCCATGAAAGACACCAGACATTCGATTTGTTGAAGATAAAAGTTATTTATTACACTACTATCTAAAAGATTTGAATAAGTAGACCCTCTGGAAGATAGCTTTACTTTCATCCACGTTTTAAATTATAACAGTTTTATATTAGCTCCCATTTTACGTTCTTATACTGATGTACACTTCCATATTATTGGCCTGTTTCATAATTTTGCATTATTTTTTGAAAACTCATTTGTTGTTAGAGATGGGGACAGAGTGTGTAGTCTCCCTTGAGGGTTTTGGTCCTGATCTGTGTAAGCAAAATGTCATTATAGCTCCCACTGCCTTACATGACCTCACTTCACTTACTGTGACTTTGGTGGGACATAGGTCAGTCCAATACTCTCAGGCACCTTCTCATTGTTTTTGAAACTTGAGCAAGTGTCTAACAATTGTTTGTTCAAGGATGTTCACGATTAATGCAGCATCAAAAAAAATTAGAAGTAAAGTATTCATTGATTAAGGATTCATTAAACTAAGGATCATGATGTGGCTCCTCAGAGTTAATGCCTGTCGCCATTGGTTCTCAAGGCAGTGTGCCCTGTACAGGCTGCCGTGCTTCTGCCACGGTTGCTGTGTCCTTTCGTGTGAAATGATGGATAATGGAGCACATGTTTGTGCCCTTCTGAAAGGATGTTTCCTGAAATGCAGCAGAAATTGTCTCTTCATCACAAGATTTTAAAGGGGTATTTACTTTATATCTTCTTTGTGTGAATTAGAATTTTATATAAAATATATCTAGAAGATTTAAGAAGGCACAACGTTCTTATACTGTATTGGAATTGAAGCAAGTCCATTTCTGGGGACTTGTCCTAAAAGTATGCAAATGTACAAAATGAAATATTTATGATATTATGTATTTTGAAATTAAAACCAATCTTAGTATTTTGTCTTAATATTTCAATTTTATCTGTGTTTTTTTTTTGTCAATTAGGTTGTATCTAAGTTTCCACAAGGTTTGTTTATTTCTAAACTGCTTGGAGAATTTGAGGTAATTGTTTTCTTCTTACTAGCCTACTCTCTGTATTGCTTAATTTTCTTATGATAGACTAATTTGCTATTGCTCCTGGACCCTCTAAGTCTGTGCTTTTAACACTTATATCTTGTTTTGCATTTTAGTTGCTTTTTAAATCATTATGCTAGTTAAGATATCTGCCATGGTTGCTGTGTCTATGTTATTTATTGTTATTAAATATTTGTTAAAAAACAAATATTTAATTATGAACAGGAAGACTATTTTTACTACTTACTGTTATAACACCATTGAAATATAATTATTAGTATTTCTTTTTTTTTTGTTGTTGTTGTTTTTTTTGGTTTTTCGAGACAGGGTTTCTCTGTGGCTTTGGAGCCTGCACTGGAACTAGCTCTTGTAGACCAGGCTGGTCTCGAACTCACAGAGAGGCGCCTCTGCCTCCCGAGTGCTGGGATTAAAGGTGTGCGCCACCACCGCCCGGCCTTTTTGGTTTTTTTTGAGACAGGGTTTCTATGTATAGCTTTGGAGTGAGCCTGTCTGGAGCTTGCTCTGTAGACCAGGCCGGCCTTAAACTCACAGAGCTCTTCCTGTCTCTGCCTCCTAAGTGCTGGGATTAAAGGTGTGTGCTACCACTGCCCGGCTTGATTAACGTATTTTTAAAAGTGTGACAGTACCAAGAAATGTGTAAAACAGAACACTCCACGCCGGACTTAAAGCAAAAGTGGCCTCTAGCTGGGTTTAAAACATGAAGATGATGTAATACATATGAAAACTATAGCTTATGTCAGTGGGCCGCAGTTCTGGAAAAGGGGTGTGGTAGTCACTATGTCAACTTCTTTATCACTCATCACTGGGAGCCAGTAAAGCAGAAAGCAATACTAAAAGCATTAGAATAAAATACATCTGACATATCAATGTATTGACTCAGCTAACTATAAAGTGCACCTAAGCTGTGTTTCATATAATAACAATATAAAATTACCTTTATAGTAACTGAAAAAGCAAGATGCATAACTTATTATAATCTTATATCAAAGCACAATTAAGTTTTGACAATTTCTGGAAAGTTAGAGAAAAGTAATAATTATTTGTAGGGAAATGGTTGGTAGGTGACTGAAGGATTTGGGGTGAGCAGAGACTTGTTTGCCATTCATTTTAATGAATGAATTTTTTATTTGTGAGCATTTTCACCATAAATTTCTTCTTTGAAATTGTTTATTCTTTTACAATTTCATATATACATATGTATATATAAAACTTTGATCACCCACATTATTCATTTTATCCTCTTCCCCCCTTCTGAAACTTATTTTTGCTGAAAATTTGCTTGGACCTTTTTAATGTACTATGAAAAATTACTAATTGAGGACTGGAGAGATAGCTCAGAGGACCTGAGTTCAGTTTTCAGCACCCATGTTAGGTGGCTCATAACTGTCTATAACTCCAGAGGCTCCAGCACCTCTGGCTTCTCAGGGCATTGGCACTTGTACCCACATGCAGACACAGTTTTAAAAAATTAAGTCTAAAATTCAAAGCAGTTACTTATTTATATTTTTAATCCCACCCTAGTTTTGTTATGTTTTCACAGTAATGTACACAATTATTTGAAAGACTATTAGAGACTGATAAACATAAAAGGTAAAGAAGTTTTAATATGTAACCTGAAGAAATAGATACTATTTCTAATTTGCCACCACCCTGGCCCACCCATTTGTCCTTTGATTTGCTGATAGCTGTAAAAGTGACATTCTAAAGGATGACTGACTGATTCGGGACCCCTATTTTCACAAGTGTTTTGTGGAGAAGTCATAAAGAATTGAGTGGCATATCAGGGCATCATGTCACTGGATCTTTCCAAAGCTGTACCAGCCTGGGAGGGGGCAGTCCTTTATAGTGTTGTCACTTGAAGGCATTTAGTTCAGAAGCAAGCCATCACTTCCTTACAGGCTAGGCAGAGGAGAATAACTGATCAACTCAGTTGCCTTATGTTGGTTCAAGAGATGAAAACATGTGTTATGTTCTCACATGTATGCCCACGCATGTGGTACCTAGAGTGCTGTCTACTTTGTATTTTGGGGAGGGATCTGTCTCTGGGAACTGGAGTTCAGTGGTTAGGTTAGACTTGTATGCATGAGTTCACTGAACCCCAAGTATCGAGGTCCAGAGTCCTCATGCTTTTCTTTTTCTTTTTTTTTTTTATGACAGCTAATTTTTAAAGAGCAACTTTCACCAAAACAGTTAGGGTTCTTAAATGTGACAGAACTTGTTGGAGCTCTGAGTGACATTCTACACGTCGAGTTCAGTGAAGAAAAGCAAGACTTGCTGGTGTTTGATGCTGACCAGAAGCCCGTCCCACCTGGTGAGTTAAACTGGTATAATACAAACCTCCTTTTTAACTGTGCTTTTGAAGACAAGGAAGAATAAAGCATTAAGAGTCATCATTAGAATCACATGACCCAAAACACCTCATGCTAGTTTGACTAGGGACCTTCTTAGTGATATTATAATCAAGTTAAACTGTATTATTAGCTTAAAAAGTCAAATTTTTACAATTTAACTTATTTATTTTTAAATGTTTTGAGATAGGTTTTTACTGTGTGGCCTGGAGCTCACTGTGTAACCCCTACTGGTCTTAAACACATGGAAATCTCTTCTTAGCCTCTTGAGTGCTGAGATTACAAGCATGAGCCACCATGTCCATCAATTTCTTTTCTTTTTTAAAAAATTATTTTTATTTTATGTGCATGGATGTTTTGTGTTTTAATAAAGCTTACCTGAAGATCAGAGTGCAGAGCTAAGCCACTAGAGGCCAGGGAGTGGTGGCACACACCTTTAATCCCAGGACTCAGTAGACAGAGGCAGACAGATCTCTATTAGTTCAAAGCCACCCTGGGCTACACAAAGTTGATCCAGTTGTAAAAGAAACAGAGCTCACACAATGGTGATCCCAGCACTTGGGGTCCCATGCCTTTAATCCCAGCAGTAGGGAAGTGGAGACAGGAGTGATATGGCTGGGTGGAGAGAGGAACAAAAGGCGGGAGTAAACAGGAGCTCCTTGCAGTCTGAGGAGGCAGGCAGAGGACAGGATCGCCCTTCGATCTGAGCATCGGTAGTGACTGGCCACACTGCTTCTCTGATCCTTCAACTTTCACTGCCTAATATCTGACTCCGGGTTTTATTTATTAAGGGCCAATTAGAATTTTTGCTACACTTCTTACACAAGGGCAGTCAGAATCTATGAAATACGTTTGAGAAACCCTACATGTATGTTTTTACAGTAAATAAACTACCAAAATGTCCTATTTTCTATTTCTGTATTTGCTATAGGAACCCACATTGGACCTAGGGCATTGTCTTTTATGTGGTCACATAATAGGGCCCATGTGTCCTTTACTCAGTTCCCTCAGTGGTGACATCTGCATTGGTGACAATATGGTCCTTTTATAAAATATATGTATGGGGAGGTGCGCTTGGAAGCTAGAATACAACCTCGGGTGTCGCCCACATTTTATTTATTTATTTACTTTTGAAATAGGGTTACTAGTTGGCCAGGAAGACCCAGGTATCCCCCTGACCTGTTCTCCAGCACTGGGATTACAGGCATGCACATCCTCCCATGCCTGACTTTTTTTTTAATGTGGATTCTGGGGGGGGGCAACTGATAACCTTGTGTTTGCAAGGCAAGGCTTCACCAACAGTTTTTTTAAAAATCTTTTTTAAAAATAATTTTTTATTAGTGGTTATGATGTACAACTACCTTTCCATATTCTGTCAATGACTTACTGTCAAGATAAGAGCACCAGTCTTGCACCTTTAAGGAGATCTCCTTCCCACAGGTGTCACAGCTGGGTAGGATTACTGAATGCTTGTCTCCCTTGGCATCTTAAAACCCCAGTGCTGGGTCAGGGCAGCCAGACAGATGACCCGAAACAACACAGGCTGCTGCCTTTGGTTGCCTCTTAGAGCTTGGAGAGTTGTTCTTGTTGCGGAAGCCACCTTCTCTGAATACAGGAATTGAAAGACTTAAGCAAGAGCTGATCTGAAGTCATAGAATTTTTTTTAAACCACAAAAGCTCTTTAAACCAAATAACAGCGATAGTGCTTGTAGCTTCAGTGAGTGTATTTCTATATCATATAATTATGACAATTTTCTTATATAATACATTATTATATAAGTATTGTGCCTTTGCTTTTTATGTTTAATATATTGTTTTCCATATTAATATTTTTTCATTTTTACCTTACATTTATTTCATTTAACCTGTGTCCTGTTGGTGGACATTTAGATTATTTCCATTTTTACCATTATAAAGGAATCAGGACTAGTATTTTTAGCTTTTTATTACTTATTTTGCTGAAACTAGGCCCTCATCCATTCCAGGCAAGCATCTCACCACTGACTGACATCCTCAGCCCTGTGATTAATCTTTTTGTGCCTACATTTTAATGTGCTTGTAAGTTTGTCACTGTAGTCATAGCTCTAAGGAGTCCTGTAATGTGCCAGCTCAGGTACCCATGTATGCACAGTTGGAGTGGTGGCTCAGTCAGGTGGTGAGGGGGGGCGGGCACACTATTAATCCCAGCACTCGGGGTGCAGAGGCAGGCAGATCTGCTGAGTTCAAGGCCAGCTGGTTTACAGAGTGAGTTCCAGGACAGCAAGGATTGAGAAACCCTGTCTCAAAAAAAAAATATGTATATTGTATGTCAACTGCTCACTGCTTAGTTAGGAAAGATTGGAAACCAGAATGTTGAGAAAGTGGCTCGCCAAGGTTTAAGAAGTTGTACCAGCTCCTGCTTTCCCAGTGTGAGAATGTTAGGGTTTGGTTTTGCTCTACAACAACTTCCCTTGTGTCTCCATCTGAGAGGTCAGTGATTCCCCAGCACCTGGCACATGGGGGCTGCTTAGTGGCAGTGACTCAACAGTGACAGGTCTGTGGGCACCCTGGCTGTTTCAGGTGGAGCACTTTCATCAGTCAGAAATTCGTGTTTAGTTCAACTAGACAAGAAAACAGAAGGCAATGCTTGGCTCTCCAGCCCCTCTAGAAACCCACTGTCCACTGCAGCAGTTAGGAAGACCACGTGGGACTGCCCTTTGAAGAACCACAAGGAACCAGAACAGAAACTTTACAAGAAGCCTAACCTTGTGGTAAAGCCTTTACAGCTGGTGAGTGGGGTTCAAAATAACTGAATGAATGTTTCTTTAAATCAAAATGCTCTTTAGGGGAAAATATCCCTAAGAATCTTGTTCCTTGGAAGAGGCCAGTTCTTCAGTCCAGTGCCTCCTTATGAAGTGTTTCCTCTGGTTTTCAGTCTTTCATGTCCCACACAGCTGATTTTAAGATTTTCAGATGGTTGGTATCAAGTTCTCTTTTGATGGTTCTCTTGGTTTCTCTACTGCTGAGCCTCAGGCTGGAGGCTTGTAGTCCTCAGGGCTTTATAATGTGGGAGCCTACTCTGTGCCTGCTTCAGCCATGGCCACAGATGCCTTTATACCTATTCTCACTTCCTTGATTAATTTTCTCTTCCTTTACATCCTCACACACTTCTCTTCGTATTTTATCTCCTGTTTTGGATTTGATGTTACGAAGGAATGAATTCTTTGTTCCTCGCTGTAGATGGCTCTTCAGGGGACTGAGCAGTTCTAGAGCCTGCTGTGTTGTCTCAGGACAATAGGAAGGCCTAGAGGAGATAGCATGTTTTAGAATGAAAGTGACTGCAGAGCTTCTGATAGGAGAGCTAGTCTGAATCTGACCCATCCCTTAAAGATAGCCTACCTAAGCCTACCAGTAATCAAAGATTGAGAACCCACCTTACCCCAGCCTGAATATTTGAGATGTCACATTGCCCATTTTGTTGAAGACATTTGCGTCACACTCTGACCTTCAGCCAGCACTTCCATGATGTCGTGCTATAGTGTTTGGCTGTGAGCTCCATCTAAAGCATCCTGGATCATAATTCTGGCTCGACTCAAGAATCTGGATTTTTATAACTTCAAGATGATTGTGATAAAAAGCGATTCATGAAATAGTTTGAGAGACACTGTCATGAGATTTGAAATGTCCCTTACAGGCTTTTTGTAACTTCTTTCTCTCCCTGCCTCCCCTGTAGCAAGTAGAAACAAACAAATCCCAGTTCAGCTTGTCAGTGGCAAACCATGACATCCCACCAGATGCTGTGCGAGCAAAGAAACTCTGCAGACTTCCACCATTGGACACCAGCACCCTGGTGGGGGTCTTTGTGGAGTACATAATCTCTCCAAATCAGTTCTACATCCGCATCTACAGCAGAGACTCGTCAGAGTTACTTGAGGACATGATGATCGAAATGCGGTAGGGAGCCTTGCTTTCCATCTCGGTGTCCCCATTTGTTAATGGTAATGGTCGGGCATTTTGCTCTCAGGACTCTTAAAGTAATGAAACGCTTTTGCTTTCTGATGCTTTTATCATACAGAAACTTAAACTGAGAAAATTAAAACATTAGTTTAAGAAAAATCCATGTGTGGTACTATAAATATTATTTTTATGAAAAGTAACTTTTTCCAATCCAAGCATGTACAATTGCCCTTCATATCCATATACAGTGTATATTCCAGATCCCTCTGTGAATGCTAAAACTGATTATACCAAGCTGTCTTCATATTGTATGTGTGTACTATTTTTCCATATACACACTTATCTTTGCTAAAATTAATTTATATATTAGATACAGTAAGAGAGTCACAAAACTAACAGTAAAATATACAGTTATGACCATATCCTGTGATAGCAGCTGGACTGAACTGGCATGTGGCTCAAAGGCACTCCTGAAGGGGTGGCTCAGACCCTGGGCTGCAGAGGGAAGATGGTGAAGATTGCATCGTGCTACTCAACTCAGTACAGCACACAGCTTTGAGTTTATGAATTACTGATTTCTTGAACTTTCCATGTAATAGTTTTGGGCTGTGGTTGATCTTAGGTAACCAAAACCATAGCACATGAAAAGTATGAAGAATGGAGGAACTTGAAGTCCTCTGCCCTTATAAATATATAACTAATAAATAAATGTCTTAATAGTACCTTTGGAAAGTTGTGTTTTGATAATGTCTAAATTTTACAAATACTTCATGAAATTAGTTGCAATTTAGAATTTGAAGTTTTCATATCTTTCAAATTTTTCTTATTTTAGAATTAGTCTGCTTTAGCTCTTTGAAAGATCCAGGACAAACTGTTTAATTGCAGGCTGCAGTACCAAATTAAAATACAGGGCCCTTTAGGAATCATTAAGAATTTCAAGATAGTAATTGTGGAGCCTTTAAACAAGTCTGGGACTCCTCTAAACATGAAAGTAGCCCTGGATGAATTGTACCTACGTATAATTTTATAATGTCATGTTTTGGTCCTTTGTGAAATGCTACTTTTACTGAATTATGCAGCTCATCCAAATGTAGATGTGTTCATTTCACGATATTGAAAAGAAAGAAAACCACACTTACCATATAAAATAATATTAAACTGAGATCTACCTGTTGGTAAGGGAATTGTAGGAGTTGAACAAATTTGTGAAACAGATTTTAGTACTTTATTTTCTTGACTACTACTGATGCAGTCAGAACAGCATTAGCTTTCAGAGTCTGCTGCTTGTGATGGTGAATGCAGCACTTAGAAGTCCTGACTCTTGCTTGAAGGCTTTCTCATTGACAATACACAGTCTTAGTTGTTTTCCTTGAAGTTTTGGGAAGATGCATTTCAAATACTCGCCTCTGAATTGTTAGTGTTATGGGTGTGTGGTCACTAAGAGATTCACCAGTCTGACCATGAAAACTTCTAACAAAAGAGGCTTTATTCGGATGCTGGTGCTGGATACTCATGACTCCAGGACAGCACGACAGCCTCTTGTTAAACAAGTTACACAGTTTGTATTTACAGAAGCATTCCATTTTTTTTTTACCATATTATATATTTATATGATACCTTAGTTACCTGACATAAGTCCCATAATAATCCCCTAGAAATATTATCATGGCTCGAATGATTTAGTAAGTGGTTTAGTAAAGCAGTTGCTTTGTGAACACCAAGACTGGGATTTTATCTCCAGAGCACATGTGAAAATGCCAGGCATGGTGGCAAACACCTGTAATCCTAGCATGGGAAAAGCAGAGACAAAAGGATCCCTGGGCCTCTCTGTCTAGCTAGTCTACCATTGTTAGTGAGCTCTAGGCCAATCATAGACCTGGTCTCGAAGTAGGCCAATCAGAGACATTGTCGCAGAGGAGGTGGGCCTCATTCCTGACAATTACCCCTAAAGTTGCCTTTCAGGCCTCCACATTGCATCTGTCCTGGAACACTCTGTAGACCTGAGTGCTGGAATTAACAAATATGCTACTATTGGTAATGTTTGTTCTTTGATGTGGGTTCTGGAGCAGCCTAGCCTGGCTGCTGCTGTTACATTGTAACCGTTGAGTGTCTGGTTACCAAGGTCCTGATACTGCCCGGAAAGCAGCAGTTCTGTCTGGGAAAGCTTCATAGTTGGTATTTCAGCAAGGCCTCAAAAGCAAGGTTTTGGCAGTTGAGGTTGTCAGCCTTCGACAACCTCTGCAGATGTGTCTACGAGACCTGGGATTTAGGACCTTAAAGAATGGGTAAACAACAGTCTAATGCTGTAAACAACCTTACTTCAGTTTCAGTGCGCTTTATACACTAATGTAACAAAGAAAGCAGTGATCTAAGGAAGGGTGTTTGTGTTCAGAAAAACATGTAAATAAATGCCAGTAACCACATACTATTAACATAGCAGCCTATTCCTAGAACTTTCTCAGGACAGACCAGTTTAAACAATGCCTGGCATGAACCATAGATTATGTCTGGGAAAGCACAAAAGCGAGGCAGAGGTCATAGCCAGGTTCAGGTACATGGAGGACAGCACTCAGCATATTCTTACCAGATTGGGTTCTGTGGCTGTGGTCCGATACCCAGCAAGAATAAGCATGTCTTATAAATGGAATGTAAATGTTTAACACAGTGGGCATCAAATATGTTAACATTCCAGGGAACAAATGCACCTGAGGCGAAGGCCCTCTATCTTTTTTTTCCTGGAGTCTCTCTAAGTTCCCCAAGGCCTTGTTCACTGTGTGTCATTCTCTTGACTGTGTCTGACAGAGATGGGTGTGGATGTATCCTGGCACTAAGGTCAACATTAATGAAGGCTTAAATGATGTGCTTTGGGAAGAAATAAGGAAGTGGAGTTAGCACTAGAGATGTTGGGACGGGGTGGCTGGATAGGAAATTGGAAGGAAGATGTAAGAGCTGAATTGTGAGCACTAGGGGAGGGCGTTTTTTTCAGACAGAAATCACTGAAGCCTTTTTTCATAAAGGTTGGGAGGACCTTCTTACAGGTAGGACAGAAGTGTCCCCAAAGGCTCATGTGTCAGAGGCTTGGTTTTCAATGCAACATCAGTGTTTAGCCAAGTGACTGGATTGTGAGAGATCTGACCTGATCCATGGATCAGTCCATTGATAGCTCCATCATTTAGAGATGTTACTGGCAAATGGTCCAGAATGGGAGGTGAGATTTAGCTAGAGTAGTGGGTCACTGGGAACATGTCCTTAGAGGATATAGCTTATTCCTGGCCCCTTTCTCTCTGCTCTTTGCCTACTAGCTGCCACGAGGTGAAAATCTCTGCTTCACCACAGAAACAACATAACCAAGCAACCATGAGCCAGAGCCCCTGGAACTGCCCTCAGGTGTTTGGGGTGTTTTGTCATGGCAGTGAAGACTGACAAAGAGACAACAGATTGTCCAGTTGTAGCATAGAAAATGAATGAGGTGAAGAAAAGGTCAGTAAATGGGCAACTCTTTCAGACAGTGAATGCAGAAAAGGACAAACTAGAGAGAAATTAGGAAAGTAAAGCTTTCAGTTGATAAGAAAGGACGAGAAAGAATAGTAGAGAGAACACGAAAAATTCCCAGTACGAAGAGTGTTGGCCTGGAGATTGAGGAGGTGTAAGAGGGGGTGAGAGAAACTAGACACTGCACTCACTGCCTCTTAGGTGGTCCTGAAGACTTAACAGTCTGAGAATTCTGTTAGCCCAGGTCACAATAAAGGCATCCGGCCTGTCTCTTCCTGAAGCCCCAACAGAAACATGCTTGTGAGCGTGGATGATCTATGGTGTTAAGGACATGATGCTTTTCTCTTTTGTTCCAGATATAGCTCGTCACACACTACGAGGTTCCCCTTCTTAGCTAATGGAAAGAAGGGAAATATCATTGCTTTGAAAGACATGAATTGAAGTTTTCACATTTTATTTTTTTTAAAACTGTAATAAAAAGTATACAGTGATTTTTAATCTTTATATCCTTTTTCTTATAGCCTGTTATCTAAGACTTTTTATTCACATAACCACACCTAGATCCTGGGAAGTCTATATAGCTAGTTAAATTATAAGTATCTTATTTACCAAGGGAAGAAGGGAAGAGAATGGATATGGAGAAAGGACGTTTACCTTGGCTTCCAGATAGTTGAAAATACAAGCTGGAATCAGTGTAAGCAGAGACCGCTTCTTCATTCCTGGCCACCCAGACCCGAATAATCATACGAAACTATATTAATTACAACACTGCTCAGTCAATGACTCAGGCCTATTTCTAGCTATCTCTTACATCTTTTTTTAAAATATTTATTATGTAAACAGTGTTCTGTCTGCATGTATGCCTGCAGGCCAGAAGAGGGTGGCAGATCTCATTACAGGTGGTGGTGAATAACCATGTGGTTGCTGGGAATTGAACTCAGGACCTCTGGAAGAGCAGTCAGTGCTCTTAACCACTGAGTCATCTCTCCAGCCCCTTACATCTTAAATTAACCTATTTCTATTAATCTATGTATTGCCATGAAGCTGTGACCGACCAGTAAAGGTTCTGGGCATCTTTCTCCTTCAGCTACATGGCATCTCCCTGACTCTGCCTTCTCTCTGTATATCTGTTTGAATTCCCTGCCTAGCTTTATTCTGCCCTACCATAGGCTGAAGCAGCTTCTTTATTAGGGGAATCCCGCATCAAATCAGGTTCTTCTAAGGAGAGTTTATCCATAGTGAAGTGAGATGTGAAAATGGACGAGACGTCATACAGAAAGAATGATTGCGTGTGAGTGCGTTTGAAGTCACTGTCCTAAATCCCACATATTTTAACTGTGATCTTAACTACTGTCTCCATCTTCAGCAAGCAAGGAAATTGAAGTACAGTCACTGATCTTGTAAACAAGGGAGTCAATATTTAAACCTAGGTTTCTGTTTAAACACTCCAAAGGACCCAAAATTTTAAGGTGACAAAGAGCCTATTAAAGATACTGACAAGGAGAGACTAGGAGAGAATCGTGGAAATGAGTGTCCAGAAGCATGAAAAAAGATAAGCTGCAGAGAGATGTAACATGAGGGTCCTGCTCGTTGGGGTTTCTGTTCTGCCGGGTACCCCACAGGCGGCAAGCCCCAAAGAAAATCACACAGAGAGTCTGCATTAGGTTATAAACTGATTGGCCCATTAGCTCAGTCTTCTTACTAGCTCATGTAACTTATATTAACCCATGGTTCTTATCTATGTTAGCCACATGGCCGGTACCTTTTCTCAGCTGGGCAGCTTACATCCTGCTTCTTAGATGGATTGTGCAGGAATGCCAAGGGAGCTTCCTGCTTCCCAGAACTCTCCTGTTCTCACCTTTACTTCCTGTCTGGTTTTCCCACCTATATTCCCTGCCTGGCCAATCAGCATTTATTTAAAACATGATTGACAGAATACAGAATTGTCCCCCACCAGAGAGAGACTCTTAAATTTGGGAAAAAGTCATTGATTTTGGTTCTTCAAGACAGGGTTTCTCCATGTAGCCCTGGATGTCCTAGAACTTGTTCTGTAGACTAGGCTGGCTTCAAACGAAGAGATCCTTCTGTCTCTACCTTCCAACGCTAGAATTCAAGATATGCACCACCACCACTGTTCTATCAATGCTTTTTTACAAGGATATTTTTAATTGAACTAGAGTTACATCTCTTTCCCTCCTTTTTCTCCCTCCAGCCTCTCCCTAGAGCCCTACTCTCCATCTTCAAGTTGATAGCCTCTTCTTGGATTACTATTGTAACATGCATGTGGATGTATGTATGCATATGTAACACTAATATATGCAAACACAACTTGTTTGTATTGCTTCAGGGCTGACCACTCTGTAGTCGATAACCAACACTGGGCTCATTTTCTAGGAGAGACTGATTCTTCTCTCTGCAGTCACTGGTTGCCTGTATCTCTTTGTTTAATGCTGAGACCCCACGGATTTTCCCCCCTTCCGCACAAATATGTCCATTGATTCCATCATTGCTCTAGTCTTTGTGCCACCATTTCTAGGTGAGACTTTCACAGTGCATTCCTGGTTTTCTGGTTCTTAACAATCCTTCTGTCACCCCTTCTGAGATCTTCCCGAAATGAACCATAAATGCAGGAAAGTATCCATTCCAGGAAGTTGGATTACATTCTATTTATAGAATATAAGGTAACGAGATAAGTGTGTAATTTTCATACTTAATTGAGTTTGTTGATCAAAAGAAAGGATTTTGATAAAGGAATTGACATTAATAGGCATTAACGAATAGGGCAAAATTAATTTTTTGCTAAGACTTTCTTGCTCTTCATACATCAGTAAAAATTATTTTTTCTTTCACTCTGGTTTTTCTGTGTTATGAATTCTGCAGGCGCTGTTACTCTAATCAGCTGGTTTCTGATCGGTACATCATGCCGGAATACTTTATCCAACCAGGACATCTCTGTTGTGTGAGGATTTCTGAGGATAAATGGTGGTACCGGGTTATTATCCACCGAATCATCGGGAAAAAGGAAGTTGAAGTGTTCTACCCAGACTTTGGAAATATTGGAACTGTTCAGAAGTCTGCTTTGCGGTTCCTCAAGTGAGTTGAATTCAGAAAGAATGCTGGAAAAAATGAAGTTATGAATCATGGAATTTTGAAGCTGGAATTTTTTTTCTTTCTCTTGCCATCTTCCATCCATTCTTTACATCTTATTGCAGAATGTATTTGGCAAATGATCATTTAATATATTTTTTAAAAATTTCTTATTTTTAACTGTGTACATGTATGATCAGGTGCCCACAGGGGCCAAAGCTATAGGACTCTGCCGTGTTGGAGTAACAGGTAGTTGTGAGCTGCCTGGTGTGGGAGCTGGGATCCTCCACAGAAGGAGCACACAGTGTTAGCCACTGAGCTGCTGATTACTTATTTTATGGATGAACTATACTCTCTCTTCTTTCACTTGATTATGCTAAGAGGCATACTTACATGCCAAGGGATTGGGCAGTCCTACTGGGTGCTTTGATTTACATTGTTGTCTGAAAAAGTACTGTTTTGTGATTTGTTTCAAAAATAACTTCTAAAGTTATGAGGCATTAATTAAAATGTCGTGACTTAATATGAATGATGGTATGAATAACCAGACAAGTGGATCAGAGACTCATTAAAAGCTTTGTACATACATGATTACATAGTCGTACGTTTGACTTTCTGCAGATGCTGCTACACGAAGCTGCCTGCTCAGGCAATCCCTTGCTCTTTGGCTTGGGTGAGACCTGCAGAGGTATGTTCACTTGTTTCTCGTTGATCAGCAAAGATTTAAGTTCTTTGTGCTACTAACATTTCTGAGTTCTCAGGACACAAAAATAGCATGTGAAGTGATTGTGTGTTGTATGAGAGATAGACGTGTGGGCAGCTGCGCCATGTCATATTTGCTGCCATTTGCTATGGTGGAAGAGAGCAAATGGAAGTGAGCCCTATTTTTGTTCAAACTAATCAAAGGGTGAAAAGAGAAGACGTTGCAGGCAGAGGGAGAGTAGCACAAGCATTATCCACAGCATTTGAGCTCTTGCTGGCCCAGAATGTGGGCTAAGCTGGGGTAACTGAGTTATCTATGAACAAGTAGCAGTCGTTAATTACCAGGTGCTGTGCACTGTGTACATTGCACTTGGTGTGCTTTAATCTGACTTGCAGCACAGGTTTATTCACACCAGTGTTCCCACAAGCGAGCACTGTGTTGTGCTATGGTGTTGTCACACAACTGTTTACTGAGCAGTAGGAATTTTTGATTTGCTACAAAAAGAGGCTTTTTTTGATCAGGGGTGAGAACTGCGCTTATCTGTGGGTAGCTGTGTTTTCGGGGTTTTTCCTGTACTGGTCACTGTGGTCCATCAACGTCACAGCTGGGTAGAGTTATTGATTGCTTTCCTCCATTGGCAGCTCACGTAGCAGCTTGTGGTGTAGATGAAAGTGTCCTCAGCCAGGTTCTGACTAAAGTGTGTGGTGTCTTCAGCTTCAGAAGCAGTCAAGGGCAACAGCAAAGTCTATATTTTTTGGAATCTCTTGGACTCCCTGACCAACAACTCAAAAAAGGTTCCTCATGCCTCATACTGGCATTTTTATTAGGTAGTCTGTGACTTACAGAAGGCATTATCATCCCAAGTGGCATAAGTTCATTTAAACTATCTATCTAGTGTGTGTATGTGTTATGTGTGTGTGTGTAGGTGTATTATTTATAGTTTCAGGTAAGTATAAAATTATTTCCTGTCATTATTTCAAACATCCCTAGTGTTACCCCTCTTCCTCCTTCTTTTGTACTGTCCCCCCTCCCCAATTTGGAATGTGTTCATTTAAAATTTTGATTTTATTGGTGTGAATAGTTCATAATAACCTCTTGGTGTTTGGGGTTTTTTTTCTGCTTAATGAGTCACAGTCTCATTATGAAGTCCAAGTTGTTTTCTGAGGACAGAAATATACCATCTTTCTTGGATTCCTCTTGTCTTTTTTATGTCAACATTTGTAGTGGTGTAATTGTTAAATTATGAGTGTTATTTGTATATTTTCTCATTCTGTCGTCATCTAAATGATAAGTTAGCGTCCACTGTGCTTATTTTGTTTCAAAGAATCAACTTTTGCCTTTTGGATTCTCTGTTAAGAACATGTTTCTTTTTTTGTTTATTTTTGTCTTATCTTCATTGTTTTCTCAACTTTGAGTTATTCTTTTGGTATAGGACCTTAAGTTATCAATATCTAGGTTTTCTTTAGATGAATTTGTAAGTTTTGGGGCATTGGTTTTATTGCTTATTAAAGTATTTTATAATTTATATTTTGCTTCTTTGTTTGAGTCATGGATTATTTAGAGATTTCTTTGTTTATGCATACTGTTTATTTAATTTTTCTTGGTACTAATTTTCAATCTAAACAGCTGATCAGATATGATCATGTGGTAATGTCAATCCTTTGAAAAATGAGTAGGTTTCTTTACGAACCAGAGTAGGGTCAGCTATGTCCTTGAATGTGTAGGTTGTAGTTGTGTACTATTCCATAGTTGAGCTTTAGTCGCCTCAGTTGTATGATGCTTTCTTTCATTTCAGTTTTCTTGTCCTTTTGAAAAATGTCATGGAAAGGAAGCATGTCTTTAGCTCTGATGCATTTGGTTTGTTCTGTCATTTAGTCACTGCTTACACACTGAAGCTAAGTCATTAAGTCCACATAAGTGTGTTATATGCCTGGGAATCAAATATTATTATGAAATTAATCTCTTCTATGAACGCACTTTCACTTCAAGTCCTTTTTGTGTGATATTCCTATAGCTCTGTGACTTTCCATTTACTTAGTATTTTTTTCTGGTGTAGCCATTAATTTTTTTCTGAGCACTCTATTTTAGGTATGTCTTTCATGAATTACATATATTTGTGTTTTTTTTTAAATCCAGGGTAATGCGTTCACCTTTTTATCTGGACCTTTTGTATTAATTATATTTATTTATTTATTTTTATTTTTATTTTTTTTTTTGGTTTTTTGAGATAGGGTTTCTCTGTAGGTTTGGGGCCTGTCCTGGAACTAGCTCTTGTAGAATAGGCTGGCCTCGAACTCACAGAGATCCACCTGTCTCTGCCTCCTGAGTGCTGGAATAAAAGGCGTGTGCCACCACTGCCCGGCTAATTATATTTATTATGACAGTATCTAAATTTAAACTTCATTATTGTGTTATAGCTTGCCTGTTCTTTCTTTTTTAATTTAGCATCACCACTTTGAAGATTAAAAAGTATTTTTACTTTGTATTACTTTTAAAAAATCACTATAAAATTTTAAAATGTTATGTTTATAATCAATCATATAAATGAACTTAAAGACAAAAATCACATGATCATCTCAATAGATACAGACAAGGCCTTTGACAAAATCCAACATGACTACATGAAAAAGTCCTTGAGTGGGAGTAGGGAACATGTCGCAACATAATAAAAGCTGTATGACAAACCTTCAGATATTTTTACAATATGGATACCTTCATTGTGGTAGAACTGAACACCATGGAAATAAATGATAATTCAAGTTGCTTTCTTTTTTCTTATTTAGTGACTAGTCATATGTTGGATGTAGTTATGTGATACTTGACCTTATATACTAGACATGATAGTTTTACTTCCCATGTTGGATGGATCTTATAAGAAAAATGAAGTATCTGTGATAAAAGATAATGATGACTCTAAAGGGTGTTATTAGAAGAAATTCAAAGCGGGAATAAATTGCCATAAATAAGAATTTAAAGTTAACTTTCTAATGTACTATACACTAATTAGAATAAACTTTTAAGATAGGCATAAGGTGTGCTTCCTCTTGGAGTTTGCTTTCCTGGCTGATAGAACAACCTTAGAGTTCTATTACTATTGATAGTGTTAACTTTGTCATAGACGCTATGAATTATAATCTTTCTTTTTAAATTCTGTGCTTATGGATGTTTTGCTTGAATGTATGTATGCACAGCAAATACATACAGTTCACACAGAGACCAGAAGGAGGCAACAGAATCCCCAGAACTGGAGTTCTAGATAGTTTTAACCTCCATGTGAGTGCTGGGAAATGAACCAGGGTCCTCTGCAGGACTAGCAAATGCTGTCAACCACTGAGCCATCTCTCTAGCCCCTGGATTTGTATCTTAGTATAAATGAATTAGTTTGTTCATGTAATACTATGTTTTGATAATGTGTGAACCTGTATTACTGTGCTGAAGATATTGCTTAGAAAATTAATTTTCACTGCAATAAACTACTAGAACTTTTTTAGACAAAGCCAGAAATCATCTTTGCCCTTATTGGGCTAGCTTAGGTTACCATAAAGTTCATGACTGACGGCTTCATCTGTGTGTGCCTATGTATGTCCGTGTACCCTGGCAAGGCATTGAGCATTAATGTATTGTATTAATCAAAATACATACAAACTCTTGAATTATTGTATTCTTGAAATAAAAATTAAATAATAAGTAAATAAAAATGAGCATTGTTGGGATGGAGCCCCAGTTCTGTGCCTGTGCCCCTTATCTTGCAGATCCCTGCTTTCTTTCCTTGATAAAGAGGTCACATCATTTACATGCCCTCTTCCTTTCTCTGTTCCTCTCCTTTTCCTCTCCTCTTCTCCCCCCTCTCCCTCTCCTTTCTTTCACGCCATGTGGGAGCCATAGCAAGGAGGCTGTCTACTAGCCAGTAAATACCTTTTCAAACCTTGAGTTTAGAATTTTAAGACTTTAGATTAATGACAGACTAATTTTCACATTTTTTTCCTGGCATTTTTTTAGATCTTTCCAAACTGACTAAAATGTACATAGTGAAGAATTACATTTGGGAGCTGCTAAGCTACTCACTTCTCTGACATTACGTCAAATGACCTTTATATTTAATGGAACACAGCATAAAGAATATGATACTCCACATTGGTAGTATCTGTAAATCTTCTATTTTTAACATGCCCTCATATATCAAGCTTTTATTAACAATTTTATGAATATAGTAACTTTATAATGTCTAACATTCATAGTATATGTTTGTCAAAGTATTTTGTGTAAGTGCCTTACATCATGCTTTAAAAATACAAAAACTTTCAAGTAATTTAATGTGTGTAATATGGTAAATCATATTGTTCCAACATGATCTCTTACACAAAAATGCATTTTTGTGCTATCTAGATTAATGGAAATTAGCACAGTGATAAAAGGGGGGATACTCAGAGAATCTAGACTCTGGAAATTGTCTGATGTATGATATGCAATTACAATAAATAGTTTTCTTGAAGGAATGCAAGAAAAATTAAACACTGAAATTAATTAATTCATAGATGTTTGTCTTGTTAGAATTCTTGTTTTCAGAAAAACTTTTTATTTAAAAAAAATAAGAAATTGGTTAAAAGATTCTAATAGTGTCTGTTTGGATCTGTTACATGTTTAACTCATCATCTAGTCCCAGGCTTTGCCTGAGAAGGATTTTCTTCTACTTGAGCTGCACTGTTTGGATTTTCTCTCATGAGGGTCATGTAGTGGCAGATTTAGTAATGTCGACAGAACCCATCATTATTTTGTCCTGCTTTTGGTGCATGTTCTGGAGATCGAATGCAGGCTGTACCGCCTGTCCCATCCCCACCTCCACCCTGCTCCGCTCCAGGTTGGCGTCAGCCTATTTAGCACACTGAAGAGGCTGTTGCCAGCTTCTGTCTTCTTAGCTTCGGAGAAGTCCCTTGTCGGTCTGGTGGCTTTTCCTGTGGAAATCCTTAACCATTGTTTTGTCCTCGTTGTCTTTAGCTGTTTCAAAGATTTTTCTATTTGTCCCTTACTTCAGCTTCAGGATATGTTTATATATAAAGTGATATATTTACTCATGTGTGTGAGTTGAGTATTTATTCTGCTTTGCTCACTGGACACTTACAAATCTATGGCTTATTAGTTTTCATTAAACCCTGTGAATTTGAAGTTGTTCTTTGACTATTGCCTATGCCCCATATTCATAATTTTATTCTGTTTGTCTCTCTCTTTCTGGAACAAAAATTAAAAGTGTTAAAGGTAAGTGTTTCTTCCAGACCTTTTAGCTGTGTTCTGTGTTTTTATGTCCATGTCTTTCCGTAGTAGGCATTTGTTTCTAAGTTGTCTTCCACTGCACTAGTTTACTCTTCCCTTAATCCTGTCTAATCTGCTACTGAATTAACCCACGAAAGTTTTAGTTTTTGTTAATTTTATTTTTACCTTCTGAAATTAGTTTAATTGTATCGCGTTTTTAAAAAGTGTGCGTGTGTGTGTGTGTGTGTGTTTGTATGTAGGTGTTTGTGTGTAGAAGCAGGGGTGAGGGCAAGACAGTTCTCCAGTCACTTAGGGTGGTCAGGTCCATGCACGTGCCTCTACCCATGGAGACAACTTGCTGGCTGATCTGTACCGATCTTTGTGGATTGCTGATCTTTACAAAAGTGTCAAACCAAGTTGGGTAATTTTGTTGTTAATACTGCTTTACGCTTAAGATTAGTTTTATTTCTAGAAACATTTTTAGGAATAAAAATATTTTAAGGTTTTGGGGGTTTCTTTTGTGTGGTTTCTACTTATTTGCATATATTGTTTATTTAGGCTTTATTTTAGATAAAATTTTTACATTTTCATTTGAGTGTGTGTCGGTGTGTCTGTGTGTATGCCTGCCATACATTGATGTCAGAGGACAGCCTGTGGGAGTTGGAGCTCTCCTCCATCATGTGTGTCCTGGGGATCAAACTCAGGTTCGTCAGGCTTGTGGGCAGTGGTTTCACCTGTGGCGCCATCGCAGACACCTTCACTGTGTTTGTATCTTTGCCTGTGTACCACTGTTGTCTTGGGAATTGTGTGTGAGGATGGTTGGATGGTGCCGTCTCCAGAGAGGGTTTGTATTTCCATCCTCCCAGTGCCCAGATGCCTGCTACTCTGTACTGGGCTGACGGAAATTAACAACTGGAAGATTGCTAGACTATGCTGGGGGTGTGAAAATGGAGTCACAAAACCACATAAAGCTTAGTCTGTGCTTTGTTTCCCCTTTTCCTGGGAGTGTATCCCACAGAAGTTAGCTTAAGGAAGGAACTTCCCTAGACTCCCAACCATTGTAGACCCTGGCTTTGATGTCCCCTTTGACCGTCAAAACTGTAGTTCAGATTTGCTCAGATCAGCAGGCGCTCTGAAGGCGGAAGTAGATCTCACTTTCCCTTTTGTTTTGGCATGATAATTTGTAGCTGTCTTATAAGATCTTTGGTTTTTTGTGATTACTAAAATAATATTTTACCCAGAATTTAATTTTTTTTCCTCTGGAAGGGTTAGCCTAATAATTTTTTAAAGAAAGTTTTTATTTATTTATTTATCTATTTTTGGTTTTTAGAGACAGGGTTTCTCTGTAGCTTTGAGCCTGTCCTGGAACTAGCTCTTGTAGACCAGGCTGGTCTCGAACTCAGAGATCCGCCTGCCTCTGCCTCCTGAGTGCTGGGATTAAAGGTGTGCGCCACCACCGCCCGGCTTTATTTATTTATTTATTTATTATGTGTACAGTATTCTCAGTATTCTGCCTGCAACTCACAGAGATCCGCCTGCCTCTGCCTCCTGAGTGCTGGGGTTAAAGGTGTGCGCCACCACCGCCCAGCTTTATTTATTTATTTATTTATTTATTATGTGTACAGTATTCTCAGTATTCTGCCTGCATGTCTGCCTGAAGGCCAGAAGAGGGCACCAGATCTCATTACAGATGATTGTGAGCCACCATGTGGTTGCTGGGAATTGAACTCAGAACCTTTGGAAGAGCAGGCAGTGCTCTTAACTGCTGAGCCATCTCTCCAGTCCCCTAGCCTAATAATCTTTAACTGACTTTTTTTTTTTAATGAGAGCTGCTCAGTGGATAATCATTAAAATTTTTCCAAACCTTTTCACTATTTTTTTAAATTAGCATGTGGTATATAAAATAAGGATTTTCATTATGACATTCTAATGAACACATATAATGTATCTTGATCATATTTTCCCCGTTACTTTGTTTCTAGTATGAGATTTTCTTGTATTTATATAATGTACTTATGTCCTTCCCATTTTATCTTCTGTAGCTCTAAAATCTCTTTTACTCCTACACCCACTCCTGAATTCCATACCTTAGAGAAACATGGAATGTTTTGTGAGATTGTCCTAATTTACTTAATATGATGACTTCTGCGTCCACCCATTTCCCCGCAAACTATATAATTTAATCCCTTTTGATTCCGAACAAAACTATTGCGCATGCACAGCACGTTGCTTTACCCCTTCACCTTCCTCCATCAGCAGGCACTGCCTGTAACTCACTCTGTAATGGCCCACAGTGCACACGAGTGCAGCTGTCCCTGCAGTAAACAGACGGATTCTGGGTGTGTACCTAGGAGCAGTGAGGTTGGGTCATACGGAATTGTTCTTTTTACTTTCTGAGGAGTCTCCATACTGGTTTCCATGGTGACTGGACTAGCAACACCCCCAGCAGCAGTTACAAGGGCCCCCTTTTTCCTGTTCCTTCTCCAGCATTTACTGTGTTTTTCTGGTGGTAGCTGTGTTGACTGAGGTGAAGTGGAATCTGTGTGGTTTTGATTTGCATTTCCTTGATGGTTGGTCTTTTTATTTATAATATTTCTGAAAATGAGAGTTCTTCATCAGATGATTTTTTTGTAGTTATGTTTATTTAAACCATTTTTCCTTTTAATTTCTCTCACCCTAAAATTATACCTATTTTATGTGTTCTAAATCTTTGGGATTTTGTTTTTTTCACTTAAAACTCTAGTTCATTAGCAATTTATTTTTTGTTTATGATTGCTGTTACTTGTGTAAATCTACAACATAAATATATCTCCATTTTAGGAACACTGGACATCCAGAGCTATTCTGCACTTCCAGAAGCTGTGTGGTTTGAAGCCATTAGTAGGGGTGGTAGATGAATATATAGACGGAATCCTTAACATTTTTCTTTGTGATACATCCTCAAATGAAGATATCTACTTTCATCATGTCTTGAGGACAGAGGGCTATGCTATTGTATGCCGAGAAAATGCCCCATCTAAGGTAAAGTACATATTTTGTTTAAATGCCACACTTTAGGATATAAAACAGTGTGTTAGGGGCAGATTACTGATTTACTCTTCAGTCTTAGAGGTGTCCTTTAGATTCCTGACTTCTTAATGCAGGGCAACCCCCCTCATTTTCAGGTGACTGTTGACACCAGGCCGTCACCACCACCACCAAGAAATAACTCATATTTTTCTAATTGTTCTTTAATCCCCCAGTGAAAACTATCTTTATTTAGAATAAATTTACTCCCCCAATCTGAAGTATTTAATGTTTTCCCAGACAACAACATTCTCTTATTTTGAATTAGCTGTAGTTCTGTTACATAATTTCTTATATTCTGCTGCTTTTGTAACTAGAGGAGTGTCCGTTGGAAATTGTCACCGTATGTTAGAAAATGTGCTTCTGTGCCGTGGGGAGTGCTAGCCTGTTCCCTGTGTCTAGCTTATTATACAATTAAATGCTTTGTCCTAGGGCTTCAGAGATTTAAACCCCTTAGCACTCTACACTAACTCCGTCGGAGTGGCAGGTGACACGGTCCCAACAGAGCTGGAGTGTCCTTCTCAGCAGCACTGTTTGAATAAAGACAAGGAGCAATCCAAGGTGAGTGTGCGCTGCCCAGCCAGCCACATAAAAAATTTTTGCTAATATGATTCCCAGGAACTATAGTTGTGTCCTCATTTTGTAGATGAATACAATGATGCTTCCCAGACAGAAGATCTGGGAATCTTTCACAATGATAGTGACTGCCCTTGTCTCTTTCCCAGTTTAACCATTTGCATTAGTTCTGTTTCCTCTTCAATAGTTCCTCTTATGCACCAAATGCTCTTGCTTCCTTTGTGTGGATGTGGTTCTGCTACACTGATGCCAATACTATTCTTTATATATGTATATTGTTATTATATATATATATATGTTTTTTATTGGTTTTTTGAGACAGGGTTTCTCTGTGTAGGCGTAGCTATCCTGGAACTCACTCTGTACCAGGCTGGCCTTGAACTCACAGAGATCCACCTGCCTCTGCCTCCTGAGTGCTGGGATTAAAGTTGAGCACCACCACTTCCCAGCTCTTAAAAATATTTTTATTGCATTTTATTGCATTTATTGTGTATATGTGTGTAGGCCCATCTGTGCCTCAATGCATATTGGAAGTCAGAAGAAAACTTGTGGGAGTTGGGTTCTTTCTTTCTACCATGTGGTTCACAGCCCAGGCTTGATAACAAGTGCTTTTACCCCCTGTGCTTCTTTCAGACACTAATGCCTGTCTTATTGCTCCTGCACTACTCAGGGTATTCTGAGTCTTCTTATTTCATACTCTTATAAAAAACAACCAGCACTCCCCACCACAGTAAAGACATTATAGTATCTTTTCCATTAATATGTTACTCTAGCCCAAATAAGAATGGAAATAGTTCTTGAAGTAGCAGTGTATCACAGACACCATTGTAAGGACTCCGTAGGTGGCTTAATCACCAAAACAGTCTCAGTCGGGACTGTGATCCATTGGGGGTGGAGCGGGGTGAAGCCCTGTAGCAAGAATTTAATGCTTGAACAAAGTCACAGACATGTCCCCTGAGTCTGACAGTCTGTGACAGTGGATACTGGGCTGAGAATATTTGATGTTTTTAAGGATCAAATGTTTTGTTTGCTCTTACAAGGTCTTTGTGTGAAATTAAATGAAAAATATCCTTCTTTAATGGGTATATTTATGTATTTTAGAGATGGCAAAATCTTTTTTTAGTATTTATTGATTATTGAAAAGATTCAAAGGCAAGGCCACCTTGATGACTATGATTTTATCTTGTCAACAAAAAATACATAAGAACTATAATGCCACAGAAAGGAGCCTGAAGCAAGGAGATCACAAGTTTTGAGACTGTCTAGACAACATAACAAGACTTTGTCTGAAACAAATAACAAAAAATGTGACTCTGGCCGGGTGGTGGTGGCGCACGCCTTTAATCCCTGGCAGAGGCAGGTGGATCTCTGTGAGTTCAAGGCCAACCTGGTCTTCAAGAGCTAGTTTCAGGACAGGGTCCAAAGCTACAGAGAAACCCTGTCTCAGAAAACCAAGAAAAAAAAAGTGAGTCTCTCCTGCTGCATTTCAAAAGAAATAGAAAAAATTAGCTTTCTAGTTAACGTTAGAATTATTTTGCCTGGGGCTGGAGAGATGGCTCACTGGTTAAGACTACTTATGGTTCTTGCAGAGGACCTGGGTTTGATTTCCAGCACCCACATGAGAGCTCAGAACTGCCTGTAACTTTAGGTCCAGAGGAGCCAATTCCCTCTTCTGGCTCCTCAGGTGAAAGGTGCAGGACAGTGTGTATGTGTGTAGGCCCACAGTCAAAACATTCATACACATAAAATAAAAATCATTAAATTTTTTAAAATGACACATTTACCTAAGGAATGTTTTGCCTACATGTAAGTGGTGCATGCAGTGCCCATGGAGATCAAAGAGAGCATTGGGTCCCTGGAACTGGAGTTATGGATGCTATGAGCCACCATGTAGATGTTGGGAATCAAACTTGGGTCCTCTGCAAGTGCCTCGAACCACTGATCCATCTCTCCAGCTCCCGGAAATTGTTTTTAATTAATTTGCTTTGTTTGGCCTATAATAGCCCTGAATATTTCTTAATCATTATTACTGCATTGGAAGAATTAGTTTGTTATTTTTGAATAATGAATTTGATTAATTGCTTAACATTTTTTTAGAATATGTATATGTTGGTATCTTCAAATAATTATAGTTTGGTTCTAGAAATGAAACACCATCTTTTGTGCAAAAGAGAAAATCTGCTGATTTAGTTTGTTTTGATGCAGCAAAGCTTCTGTGGGCTACCTACTGCACACCCACAGCACACCTACATCACATCTACATGCACACCCACTACACACCCACATACATGCACACCCACATGCATACCCACAGCACACCAACACGCACACCTACTGTATACCTACATGCATACCCACATACCCACATGCACACCCATTGCACACCTACATGCACATTCACTGCACACCCATGTAGCATGAATTCTAGTTGGTCTTAATAATAAAAACCCAGAGTCAGATACAGGGGTTAATGCTGAAGATCAGAGAATCAGAGCAGCCAGCCACTAGAGAGTTCTTACCTCGGACCAAAGGGGTGGCCCTGTCTCTACAAAGTCTCAGGCTGCTGCTGTCTCTTCAAGACCTCAGACTGCCTCTCAGACTGAATCCTCAGGCTACACCTGAGTTACTGTCTCTTCCTGCCTTATATTCCTCTCTCTGCCCAGCTATATCATTCCTGTCTCCACCTCCCTAGTTCTGGGATCACCTTTGTGTGAGATCTGTTTCTCTTTTAGACAGATCTTCAATCCCATTGTAGCCCGGCGTTGCCTTGAGCTTACAGAGATCCTCTGCCTCTGTCTCCCGAGTGCTGCAATTAAAAGTGTGTGCCAGCAATGTCTGGCCTGTATGGCTAGCTAGTGGCTTAGCTCTGCACTCTGATCTTCAGGCAACTTTCATTTGTTAGATCACAAACAAAATATCACTATAGATGCACATGCACACCCACTACACACTCAGACTCTTGCTTGTTCCTAGTGGTTTTAGGTTCCCAACAGTTCATCTCCATCGCGTCTCCTCGGAAGCCTCCTTCCTGTAATGTGTGCGACACATCTCTATGATGGCTGTACAGGAGGAATGTATGGCGATTATGTGATTGTGTGTTTCCCCACAATTTTAGTTCTTTAGGTCTGGGACCTTTGGATTTTTTGTAATACAGGCTGTCTCATAGACATTTGACCACCTATGCCTTTCAATGTAGTTTCCTGGTAGTTGAACAGAAAACTTGGGAAGGCCTAGGGAAATGGGTAAAATTTAAAAAAATAATAGAGGAACACTTATGTGCATATATGAACTATAATGTAAAATTTCCACCAAAATTTATAGAAATGCAGACTTTAGAAACAGCATTAATGTAGAAAGTGATTTCTCTTTTATATCTACTAGCAAGATATTAATGATGAAAAGTCTCTAATTCACCTTAAATCTGAGGATTCTAAATTCAATTCATTGGAAACATGTAAGAGCTGTGAAGAAGATCCACAGTGGTCCATCCTGCAGCCCAAGGATGCAAAGGAAGAAAATGAGGTAAGACAAGAGATGGCTTTTAAATTCACTAATTAATTCATAAATGACAACTGGAAATCAGTCAGCCTTTAGGCTTCATTATTTTCATCTTTGAGTACCACTCCATGACACTGAATTACATGTGATCTCCTTAGTCACCAAGACCACAGTATGGGACGTAACCCAGTTACAGCAGAGGAAAGCTCTGGCTGGGCTGGGTGGTAGGTTACTACCAACGATTTAATCAAGCACGGCAGTGTTTGAAACCTTGAGAAGTAATATTCTATTTCTGATGAGCCAAAGAGTATGCTAGGACACTTTGCCTATATACTTTTAAATAATATTTTTGTGTATTCTTTCTTCTCCCCTAACTCCTCCCAGATCCTCCTCTGCCTCCCTACCCAGGTAACTTCATGCTCTTTTTTGCTCTTAAAAGAAAATGGAGTTCAGTTTGTGTTTGCCAACTACTCCTGAGCATGGGGCCTTGCCTGGGATGTGTTGTGAAGAAAGCTGACTTTCCTTTGCCATCAACTGTCTCTTGAGGCTAGCTTCTTCAGTACCGGTGGGACTTTGTGCCCACTTTCCCTCCCTTGTGATGGGTTTTTGTCTGGTTTGAATGTGTGTGGGTCTTATGCATGCTGTAATGTATTTTATGTTGATATTTCATTCTTTTTAAATTAACTGCAGTAACGCAGACTTTATTCCGGTGTACTTTCCTGTCCGTTTTGATATATTCAAAACAACACTCAGAATTCAGAATAGCTCAGCACCTGAACTAAGCCCTGTGCTTCTCTTTCCTCCGTCTTTTCATGGTCCTAACCATAGCAACTATCATTTGTTTTGTTACTCTTAATTGGTCCTTTGAGAACTAGCATTTAATAGTTTCTTAAAAGTGGCATTTTTCATTTAGCGTACTACCTTTGAGTACTTTACATGCATCCAAGTTGTTGATAGTTCAGAGCTTTTGAGTGCCGAGTGTTATTTTACTATATTGAATATATCGCACTTTGTATATCCACCCCAACCAAGGTTCATCTGAGTTGTTTCAGTTACAAGTAATTATGAGTAGAACTACTACAAACATTCAAAACAGGTTTTGTGAACCTAAGTTTTATTTAACAAAAAAACACGTCCAGAAGCAGGACTGGTGGGTTTTGTGGCAGCGTTCGGCAAACTGCTGTCCGGAGAGGCTGTGCCATTTTGTGTTCCCAGCAGCAGAGTATGTGTCCTGGTTGTTCCAAGTCCTTGCCAGCTCTTGGTATTGCCAGTGATTTTTGTTTTAGCTATTCTAATAACCATATAGTAATATCACAGAATGCTTTTAATTTTTATTTCCCTACTGACTAATAATGTTGTCGTGTGTGTGCTTGGTAACATGTCTGTTAATCTTTTGCCCATTTCTTTACTTCATCATTTGTTGTCTTACTGTTTGGGGAGACTTTATTTTTTATATCTTCTAGGTGCTGGACTCTTGTCAGATGCGTGATTGTCACATAGATTCTCTCATTTGTAGCTTGTCTTTTTTATTCTTGTAAAAGAGTTTCATATGACAAAAGTTTTAATTTCTAGAAGTCCAATATGGCAACTTTTTCTGTTAATTTTGAGTTAATCTTTAGCACAGGTGTGAGGATGAGATTCATTTTATTATCCATGGACACACAGTTGTTTGAGAAAGCCATCCTATTTCTACTGAATTGCCTTTTACTAATAAAAGTCAGTTTTTGGTTTGTATGAGTCAGTGACTCTTCTGTGTTGTGCTCCAGTGATCTGTTCTTCTCAGTATCACACTATCTTGGTTACCTTGCTTGAGTTTGTAGAACCTCTTTAAATCAAGTAGTGTGGCGCGCCCAGACCCCGACCAGCAGGGAGACGACACCACACGAGGATTCTTCTCAGATCACACTTTATTAGAGCACCTCTTGGTTGAAGGGAGAGCTGAAGGTGAGGGGCCCCGAGGAGCGGAAAGCAGCAGCTTAAATAGTCTCAAAGACAAAGGGTTGTGTTCATTGGCTCTACGTATGGCACCACAGCTTGGAAGCCTCGGGATAGGCTGAGATCACGCATGCACTATGAGACTGCTCATCTTCACAGAGCCATGACCAAATATGGCAAAATGTTATACAGACAAGAAAGAGGAAACGCGCCATCTTGTAATGGTGAATGGCTGACAACAAAGTAGTGTGGGGCCTGGGCGGTAGCTCAATCATTAAAAGCACTTGCTGCTCTTGCAGAGGACCCAGGTTCAATTCCCAGCATCTGGTGGCTCACAGCATTTGGGAACTCTGGTACCAAGGATCTGACAGCCTCCCTGACCATCACAGACTTAAGTGTGGTGCACATATGTGCATGTAGGTTGCTCTCACATGCTGGGTAAGAGAGAATTGGGGAGTATGAATCCTCATATTTTATCATTTAAGTATTAATATTCCTTTAAACTTTAGAATCAGTTTACCTGTGTCTTAATTTGTCTATTGTCATTCTGTGTTCAAGTTTGTTTATTTTGTAATTATTTTGCCTTCTTTGCATTTGGTTTTCTGGTTGTTCAGGTGGAGGTTTAGCTGTTGATTTGAGACCTTTTCCCTAAGTTAAGTGTGTATTGTCTGTCAGCCATATCACACAAATTTGAATGTTATTTTCAGTTAGTATATTTTTAAATTTCTTTTGAAATATAATACTTGATCTATGGGATGATTTTTTTTTTTTTTTTTGGTTTTTCGAGACAGTGTTTCTCTGTAGCTTTGGAGCCTGTCCTGGAACTAGCTCTTGTAGACCAGACTGGTCTTGAACTCACCAAGATCCACCTGCCTCCGCCTCCCTAGTGCTGGGATTAAAGGCGTGCGCCACCACCGCCTTCTATGGGATTATTTAGAATTGTTTAATTTACAGGCATTTTGAGGTTTTCTTGTTATTTTCTGTGTAATATATCATGATCTGAGAGCGTACTTTGTATAATTTCAGGTCTTGACATTTGTTAAGATTTGTTTTGTCAACACAGGTTGAGTCTTTCCTGACTAATTTGAAAAGAATGTATATTTTTCTGTTTGGCACAGAAAGTTCTGTGGATGCCAGTTAGACCCCTGGTGGTGTTGGTCAGCTCATCTGCAACACTGTGTCTTAGTCAGTGTGTCAGTCACTGTGGATGCCAGTTAGACCCCTGGTGGTGTTCTAATGTTTTCCTTTATATTTGCTGTGATACCATTTTTTGTGTGTAGTGGAATAAATATTGTGTATGGTGGAGTAAATAAAAATTTAGATATTAAAAAGTGTAGTTTGGGTCTGGGGAGATGGCTCAGTGGATAAGAGTGCTAGATGTTCTTTTAGAAGAGCTGGGCTTGTTTTCTAGAACCCACGTGGTATCTGACAACCAACCATGACACCAGTTCCAGGGTATTTGGTGCCCTCTTCTGGCCTCTGGACACACATATGCAGGCAAAACATTTCTAAACATAACCTTTCAAGTAGTGGAGTACTTTGCATCAGGAGATGCTTTGAGGGTGTCTGGAAGACTTCACTTTGGAAAAAAATCTAACCCCTGAGTTTGGGGTTCACAGTGTTCAGCCATCCAGGTATTCAATGGCTCTGGCCACTGCTCCACTGTTGACAAATTTGGACATCAGATTCTAATGTTCACATGGCATACAAAATGTAAGAGTCACAGAGTCATGGGGACTTTCACTGATGTCAAAGGAAAGTGGGCAGTGTGGCAGAGTCCCTGTGGGAAGCTCCCCAAAATGCAGTGCATTAATCTGAATGCAGCCAAGGTCACAGTGGAACCCTTAGGAAGTCAGAGGTGGCAGGAACTTGGAATATCAGCAGAGAAAAGCTATAGGCACCAATCAGTGTGCCAACAAACTGCCATGTGAGTTGCAGCTAGTCAGGG
This sequence comes from Dicrostonyx torquatus, assembly GCA_028555095.1. Classification (NCBI taxonomy): domain Eukaryota; kingdom Metazoa; phylum Chordata; class Mammalia; order Rodentia; family Cricetidae; genus Dicrostonyx; species Dicrostonyx torquatus. Next base: position 4,045,333 of record JAQHUG010000035.1, read on the forward strand.
AGTGAGATTTGGTTATCAAAGCCTTTTGCCACCACCTTGTACCCTGCACACTGGACATGGAGCTACAGAAGTCACTGTTTTCCCCGTTGGGTTTTGATACAGTACTTTCCTGGTATTTTCCTATTCCTTATTTGGAGTAGTACTTACTTTATAAAGTATATAATTGTTTTGTTTAGTTTTTGATTTTGAGACAGGATCTCACTGTATCCCTCTGGCTGGCCTGAGACTCAACTGGGATCCGCCTGCCTCTGACTCCCTAACTTAAAGTTAACAGGGTTCACAGCTAAGAGTTTGCCTTGATTTTTTTGAGGAGACTTTTGAGCAACACTAGAACGGTTAAGGCTTTGAAGGCCCTTTAATGTAGATAAGATGTGCTTTTGCACAATATAGACATAAAACTTAGGGAATTTGGATCTGAAATATACCCCAAAGGCCATGAGCTAAAGGTTTGGTAGCTCACAAATGGTGGTGTGGTGAGGTAGTAGAAACCTCAGGTGTGGGCTCTGTTTTCTTCCACCACGAGTGAACAGCCCCCTGTCACATGCACTTGCTGCTATGAGCATCTGCTTTCCTTGGTCCACATCTATCGAGCCAGATGACCATGGACCATGGGTCAGAATAAACTTTTCTTTTGAATTGTTTTTCTTGGCAGTTTTGTCTGGGTGAAGAAAAGCTGACACATATAAAAGCCTTCATTTCTCCATTTTAGTCCACGTTCAGTTTCACTTTTCAAAAATCCTTTCAGAAGATGCTCTAGTCTCCAGCACATGTTTTTATCCCCTTTTCCTCTCACCCTGAAGTTTTAGTCTTTATTTTAAAAACTCCTGAACCGTTATGTGTATATATTTGGTTGTGTCTGTTTTCCCACTATACACTCAGAAGTCTGTGATCAGTTAGAATCCCAAAACCAGTTGTGCAGTCTGCTTTTCTGCACCCAGAATGTAGGTGGGTCTTCTTGCCTCTTCACCTTGTACATGTCCTTAAATGTCTTGTGTATGTAAGCTTCTGCCTTAACTGGGAGCCAGGAAAAATATGCGCTTAAGTGTTAAAATGTGTTTATGTGGGGAAATATAAAAAATAGTATTTCTTTGTCTTCTGATAATTCCAGGATGAGATTCCTACTGGAATGCCATGCCTGGAGTCAGTGACTGTAGGTGACGACATTTGGGATGAGAACTGGCTCCCTCTACAGGCTAAGATGGGAAAGGGAGTGGGTCCTGCCTCACATCTCTTCACTTCAAGTCTTGGGAAGAAGCAGTATCAGTCACATGGAGAAATGTCACAAAAGGTTAGATTTTGGGGGGAAAAAACAGCAAATCACTGTTAACAAAGGAAATTGAAACCCAGTAGACAGGCTTCTAAAAAGTCGCACATGCAGGGATTCAGAAGGATTTGTCAGGCTGTGACTCTAAAGAACACGTGGGTTGCTTTGAAGTCGGTAAGTAGGTGCTCAGGAAACCTAGCGAGGAAAGTGGCGCTTAAGTCCACAGGGTGGTATGTAATTCATGGGATCCGTGTTGAAGATTTAGTACTGACGTCGAGGGAAGAAGTCACACTGACAGAGTTCAACCGCACATCCTTTCTGTCATTTAAAACATGTCACTTCCTTGCCATCACCTTGAGGTCTTGTGCCAGTGTATCTTGATTTATTGTTGCATTTTCTTCTTTATAGGACTGGTATTTTTCTGCATCTAAAGATATATGGGATGACTCGTGGCAGCCCAGAGGCCTTGGAAATGACATGAAAGGAGGAATCCAAACACCAGAAGGCCCCATTGCTCAAGGAAAAAGTACTGGCACAACCAGAATTCAAAAGGTAAATCTAATTAGCGTTATTGTGACCAGTACATAATTAATCACTTTCATTCTTAGAAACTGTGGCTAATGCATGCTCTTCTGTCTTCTGCATTAGTTAATCAAGACGGTCACCCACAGACATACCCATAGCCCATCTGGTGATGTCTTTGGGCAAGTCTTTCCTCTTGGATGGTGATAGAGTAGTGGTTCTCAGTCTCCCTAACACTTGCAGCCCTTCAATACAGTTCTCATAAAATTATTTCATTGCTACTTCATAACTGTAATTTTGCTCCAGCTATGAATCAAAATGTGAATATTTGCTTTCTGATGGTCTTAGGTGATCCCTGTGAACAGGTCTTGACCTCCAAAGAGGTCTTGACTCACAGGTTGAAGGTTGAGAACCACTGCTCCAGGCTGTGTCAGTTGACAAAGCTGACTGGGACAGTTTGAGCTCTCATTCATTCTTGCTCCACGTTCCCCTTTGGCTTTTACTCCTTTAGCAACACCAGCTGAAAGTCTGGTCAGTTTGCTGTCCACCTGGGTGAGGCTCGGACTCCATTCTGTCTTCTGTGCATCTCTGCAGGTTTACATCGACTCTCGCTCGATGATTTGCAACTTTGTGGGCTTTGCAGGTAACTTGAGAGTTGTGAGCAGAATGTTAGATTGTTCTCTCATCCCTTTCTCTGGGATGTGTCTACCAAGGTCTGGATGCCTTGTCAGACTCAGGATCTGCTCTCTTGCCTTTAAGATGGCAACTTTTGTTTGGACCTCAACCCTGTTCATGACTGGAGAATGCCTTGGTTAAAAAGGCTGTGGTGTCTATGGAACTCATGACTAGAGCTGGAGGTCTCACATGTTTACAGCTTTATACCTTCACACCAAGGAATCAGGATTTGTAAACCAGCTATATCTGAATCTCCTGGGACTTTTAGTAACCACACTCTGGGCCATTTCAATTAATGACAGCTAATTTCCCCATCTGTAAGGAGTTGGTGAACTTCATAGTAATTCAGAGCTCTGTCCTAGAGTCATATGTCTGGGTTTGGCTCTTAACTGTGATCCTTCTCACTAGTAACGATAACACTACTCACAGGGCTTAAGAGCTTACTATGTACGGCCGCTGTTGTGAGCATTTTATGCACCTCGCTGGTCATTTAATTTTTCTTAAGAAGTACTGTTACCACCATTTTAAATGAGGAAATAGAGACATAGATTAAGTTGCCTAAGGTTTATACTAAGTAGCTGTCTTAGTCTCTGTTCTGTTGCTGTGATGAAATATACCGACTAAGGTAGCTCTTTTAAGAAAGCATTTAACTAGGGGCTTGCTTACAGTTTCAGAGGATTGGTACATTATCATCATGGCAGGGAGCAAAGCAGCGCACAGGTAGGCATGGCACTGGAAAAGTAGAGAGGGTCACATCCTCATTTTCAGGCAGAGACACACACACATACTAGGTCTGGCATGGGCTTTTGAAACTTCAGAGTTCAATCCCAGTGACACAACTCATCTAACGAGACCACACCTACTAATTCTTCCCTGACAGCTCATCAGCTGGGAACCAAGTATGCGTGTGTCTGTCTGTCTATGTATGCCTCTGGGGCCTGCCTTATTCAAGCCACCACAGTAGTGAAGATACTCTATAAGGTTGTGTTTGGCACACATTAATTTTATAAAATAGTAATGATTATAGTAGCAATGGATGTTATTAATAAACCTAATATGGGCTGTGAACTATGGGAAGGTCTTAATTTTAATTTGTTTTTAAGAAATTGTAACAATTTGAAGATAGGCCTGTGCATTAAAGATAGGAAACTCTGAAGTGTTTCTGAAGTAGGCGGTAACTCAGACCTGTAATTTAGACTTCCCATAAAGGCCATTTACAAAACTTGACAAGGAAAATCATAACTGTAGTCTCTAACCTTGGAGGGTATTCACTGAGAATGTCAGTAATGTGTTAGGAGAATGTACAGTCACTTCAATAAACCTTTGACAATGTCTCCCACTCTTGTGAGAAAAGTAGGTTCAGGAGTGACTCCTGCATCAGCATCAACTTAGGGCTTCTTTCATTAGAAGGAGCAATGCTCTGTTGCTGTGAGATGCATGTGTTGTTTTCCTTCAAAGTACGTGTCAAGGGTGTGGTCCCTGATATGGCAGTGTTGAGATGTTGGGGCTTAGTATGGTGTAATTAGGTCACTGTGGACACTATTCTCATTGTAGGTGTAATATATACATATTGTACAAATATACACAATGTATACATATTATACATGATATATTACACTACAATTTGATCAACTTTATCTTACTGCTTTAGTACATTATCCTCTAGATTGGTTAATGGAGGTCTTATACGCAGGTATACTGAAAGAAAAGCTACTCTAATAGAAGAAGGAACCACAGCACATACGCAGTTGACCCAGGTTTCAGAAAACAGTAAACTCAGGGTGAAGTCAAAACATGTTGTTCTTTTGTCTTCTAAAACTGCCAGTGCAGGTTCAATCAGGAGCATGGAAGTCCACCTGCCTGGAACCCTGCAAAATTCCCGCTCTGGGATATGCACGATGCAGGTTCTGGAAAGACCCAAACTGTACACAAGAAAGTATCCAGGCGTGCTTCTTTTATCAGATAGACAGGCCCACCTTCCTTTCATAGACTTAGCTGCTGAATTTTGTGCACATTATTTTACCTGGTTTCAGCTACAGTTGATCATTATTGACCTATTCCTTTTTACTTTTCTTTGGAATTTGTGATATCCCTCTTTTCCTCCTGATAATCTAGCATAATTTCTAGACTGGACATTCATTTTCACGTCTCTTAATCTGATAAATATGTAGTAACTTTGAGAAACCGCAGGGTGTTTTCCATAGTGGCTGCACCTTTCTGCATTTTTACCAGCAATTTGAGTGCTTTAGTTTGCCTCTGTTCACATTAGCCATGTTGATGTCTTCAGCAAGACAGAAGATAATGGTCTTGACTTATCATACACTGTATGCACTTCAATACTGGGCACAGGGCAGGAAGGAGGGCCTGACTCCTCTGTGTGGTAGCACTCAGTACCAATTTGTTCATAGAGATATCAGTAAAAGTTTCTTAAATTTAGTTTTGATATTCATTAAAAATATAGAAGAGCTTGCTTTTTCCAGAGTTTTACTGTGATCTAAATAATAAAACATAAGGGATTTGCTTCTTGTACTGACAGTCACTTTTCATGCACTTGCCTGTTTCTGTTTTGCAGCAAGCAGATTCACAGGGCCCTTTGGACTCCTCCATACTGCCCAAACTGGAACAGTTCTACATCTCTCTTATCAAGTCACAGCAGTCAGTAGAAGGGAGCCAGTCTGAACCTGTCAGCATTCAGACTCAACCCAAGCACAGTCTGCTGTCCTCAATAGTACCCACCTCAGTTCCTGCAGGGCTCGACTCTCCAGGAACCCACTCTGGCTCTGGTAGGTACTCATATCCTGCGCATGATCAGCTGTCAAGTAGAAAGTTTGCCACGCTGCTAAAACCTCCATCTCTTTGAGAACATACCTTGAAAGATGACTAGTACCAGCATTTACTCCAAGTTCTCATCGTAGTTTGGAGCTCAGTTCTCTTTAACTTTGCCACTTTCTTCCTTGCTTATACTTTTTGGAGGGACTTGATATAACTGTAAAGTTTCAAGGACATGGTTCTTTGAGTTTTGGCAAATATGTTTAGTCCTATTTCCTTTAGCCTGAAAAGTTTCCTATGCTTTTGCCATCAGTCCCTACCTCAGCTATGCCCGTCACTGTGCCTGTCACTATGCCATTTCTAGAACTACACAGTATGTAGTTTGCATAACTGGCTTCTTTCCTTTATTACAGAGTTTTACTTCTCTTGGCTATTTGTTTGGAAGTGATTTTTCCAGGGCCTCTGTTCACTGCATGCATGCTTTTTAAACTACCAAAATGTGTTCCAAAGTGCATGTGTCATTCACATGCCTCCCAGCAAGCTATGGAATTTGCAGTTGCTCCACATCAAAGCCTCCAGATGCTATTGAATTTTTTTTTAAGTTTGCCAATCTAGTGAAATGCATAAGCTGTTGTAACCAATTTGGATCATTCTGTTTTCCATACTAGCCATCTTTTCTGTGCTTATATGTTATTATGGACACATTTATACTAAAAAAAAAAATCTTAGAATAGTTTGCATTTCTCATCCTATCCTGTTATATATTTTGCTTTTCATATTATGTACCCATAATCAATTCTTTCTTCTTCTTCTTTTTTTTTTTTTTTTTTTTTGAGACAGGGTTTCTCTGTAGCTTTCAGAGCCTGTCCTGGAACTAGCTCTTGTAGACCAGGCTGGCCTCGAACTCACAAAGATCTGCCTGTCTCTGCCTCCCGAGTGCTGAGATTAAAGGCATGCGCCACCACCTCCCGGCTTTCTTTTTATAAAGTTTTTTTTTAATAAAAAGAAAGCACTTTATTTACTGACATAGTCATCTTTTCCGGTGCCCTGTATTTCAAGGGCTAAATGAGGTTTCTACAGTGGCGGTGCTAGTCTTTCCAAGTGTTTGCAGACAGCATAACAGCAGTTTGTGCAGGATATCAAACTGACTACATTGCTGAACAGACTTAAGTTCTCCTGAATTTTTAAGAAGGGTTTTAAAGACAGTCTTCCTTGCTCTGTGGCCCATGCTGGACTGATTGTCATGTAATTCAGACTGATCTGGAATTTACCAACCTCCTTATTCTCCCTAGTGCTGAGATTACAGGTACGTGCCCAGCATGCCCCACAAAAGCAAGTTTGTGGAATAAATCCAGGTTGGTTCTCTGCCCCAAACAGTTCTCTCACAGTCGGATGCCACTGTGGGTAGCACTGGTTTAGCTTCTTAAGGTTGTGAGGGGATAAAAAAAAATGTACAGTAGTCAAAGGTTGTGAACATGCAACAATCAAAATTCAATTCAAACATTTTTAAGATTTATTTACTGTATGTGAGTGTACTGTCTGCATGTATATAATCCCCTAAAAGGGGATTGGATCTCACGGGACCATGGTTGTATGAGCTACCATGTGGGTGCCAATAACTGAACTTAGGTCCTCTGGAAGAGCAGCCATTGCTCCAGCCCCTCAATTCACACGCTTAGTGAATCCAGGGTGTGTGCGGTGCACTCCCACATGCTGCTTCACACCGCTTCACTGCATCCCTCGGCACTGTGCACGGCCTTGTGCACACCAACGTACTGTGCAATAGGACCTGGCCAACAAACTTTACTGAAACACCTTGGTGCAGAATTGAGATAAGGTTGTTAGGAATTGCAGTGTTTTTATTGCACCGAGTTTTCTGCTCTCATAGAAACATAGTGGTTTTCCAAAAAAAGTGAGGGCTAGGAGCTGGCTGTAGCTCATTTAATAGTGTGCTTGCCTAGTGTGCACAAAGCCCTGGGTCCAAGCTCAGGCACTCCAGAAAATTGCACAAACCCATAATCTCAGCACGCAGGAGACAAGGGCAGGAGGATCGGAAGTTCTCCAGAGTAAGTTCCAGGGGCTAGACGGTATGATGTGATAATCTGTATTCAGACAAAAACAAATACAACATAATGGTTTAATTATAGAAAATAAAGGCTTTTATTTACTCTGTTCCCATTGTTACTCCTAAGTATAAAATTAGTGTGTTCTTTGGATTGGATTACATTAGAATGTTTGAGTTACTGACAAGTTTCATTTTTTAAAAAAAAAATCAAATGAATTTTGCCTTTAGGATTAGGGTAAGGGTAGGATTTCCAACAATTTCTGAAATGGTCTAAAACATTCCTGTTATTTTGTAATACATTGAAATGTTTTATGTCCTTGTAGTATCAAATTACTCAACCCTTTGTGTAAAAAGTAAGTATATCCATCATATTTACATTCATATTTAATTTTGTCTTTAATAATCAGTAAAATTATGTGTATACCAAAGATGTTTTACAAATCAACTTATTATCAGTAAACATTTGATTTATATGCCTATTTTATATAGCAGGGCCCTGTTAAACTCTCAGGCAAAAGGAGGTCTCCAGTGGAAAAGAGCTAGCACAAGTCTAGCATGTCCATTTAAGATGTGTAACAGCTCCATCCTTGGTTATTAGACACCCTGGGTGGAGCGGTAAAGCTCCAGCTGTTTCATTTTGCTCATGTGGTTATTTCTAATTACAGAAAGCAACACAGAAGGTACTTGTTACTAAGTTGCCATTTACAGCTTTGCTCTGACTCTGGCATAGACTTGGAGTCAGAACACTTGGCACAGAGAATGCCTGTGGAATATCCTTCTGTTTTGTGCTAGGGGAAAAAATAAGGGAGCTCTGGGCTTCCCCCAGGGATTTGAGCTTCATCCAGTTCATTTTCTGACATTCCTAAAAGGAAGTCTTCCTTTCCTCACTCATGTCCCTTCCTCTCTTGCCCTCAACCTGGTAAGTGTTTATTTTATGCTAATGCAGGATTTCCTTCCTTCCTTCCTAACCGTGGTTGTTTTCTGACTGGTGATTGCTGTCTGTCAGGAAAGGCTGAACCATGTTGGTGAAGAACTGCACTGGGAGATGCAGGCAGTGAGTTGGAGAACTTCTTGAAAGGATTCTTTTGTTTTTTTCTCTTTTAGTGGAAAGCTCTCCAGGGAGCCTAAAGAATGAAGATATTTCTAGTAGCCATGCTGACACGGTGGTCAAGGACAAGAGTCAAGGAGCCATAGACCAGCTCTCTTTCATTTTGTCCCCCCAGCACCAGATTTCTCAGAAGCTCTACCTCCCTCGAAGTACAGCCACGGCTGTCTTGGGAGCTGCTGCACGGTTAGCCACGTCCCGGAGCCTCCTGCACTGGTACCCCAGTGTGAAAGGATGGAAGCCAGAGGGACAAGAGGCGGAGAAAGATGAAGTGAAGTAGCATTTGGGTAGTGGTTGCTGGGTCTTTCTGTATGGCCATATGCTAGCTTTTTTTTTTTTTTTTTTTGGCTAACTGGTCTTATTGATATTTTATTTTTATTCATGATTTTACTTCATTTCAAATGGTTTGGTTCACCTTTGTTTTAATGAAGTAATTTAAAGGAGTTTGTGTATATGTTTCTGAGTTTTTCCTGTATATATCATGACTGATAAATGAAAATTGAAAAAATAATCTTTTGTGGCCTATATTTTACCAGACAACAGTATTTTCACATCTCTATCATACAATAGCCAGCTGTCCAGGCAGGGATTCTCCTGCCGTAAACCTGGTGGCAACATCCTGACTAAATCCAGACCAAGGTGGCTGAAGCTACCACCTTCTCCTGCTTGTTAGCCCCCTGTAATTACATTTGCATAAACTCTCAGTTGCTGGTTAAGCTTAGGCAGTCCCTAGAGCCTTCTCATATCACAAGTAGCAGGGGCAGCTGGGTGGGGCTTGCCCACGAGATCAGTACTCACTTTATTCCGCTTAGCATCAGGCTTTTCTTGAAACATTTTATCTCCTTGAACACTGGAATTTCTACATTTACATTTCCTGGTGCTTTTTATGCTTAAAGTATACATTTTTTATTTCTTTGACCCTCTTGCTCCTTTTCACCATAGATCTTCATAAGAGTGATCACTAATAAAATCACAGCACACAGTCAACACTAGGCTGCCTTAAAATCTCTGCCAACAATAGTAATCCAAAACTCTTCAATTTAGCCTCAGGCAGTAATCCTCTATGCAAATGGGGAAAAGGAACAGAATCTAGCAGCTGGAAGCAATAGGACTGTTTGTTTAGGACAGTGATCTATAAGTTTTTCCTAAATAGATAACCCTTTATTATTCATAATGCTGAAGTAGTGTGGGATTTTGTGACTTCCATCATCTGGCACCCAACTGTTTGGTTTTAGAACCCTCTGCTCTGACTGCATGCCACTGGACTCAGAGCGCCCTTTGGTGCACCTCAGCACCTTCTCCCAAAGGAGCCAATGCCCGCCTCTGTCAAACAGAGCCACCCAAGAAAATGTCACTACCAAACCATGCTTAACTCCGTTCTTTTGTGTCTAGGATTCCTTTTTAAACTTTCTCAGGTTTTACATGGATTTAACCCCACATTGGGCACCAATTGTTGTAAGGAGGGGCTGCTTATTTGTCCTGACCACCCCGCTTAGACCTGAAACAATCACACAGAAATTGTATTAATTAAATCACTGCTTGGCCCATTAACTCTAGCTTCTTACTGACTAGCTCCTACATATTAATTTAACCCATCTCTATTAATTTGTGTGCCACCACAAGGTTGTGGCCTGCCAGCAAAGTTTCAGCACGTCTATCTCTGGTAGCAGATCCATGGCTTCTCCTTGACTCTTTCCTTCTCCAAGTATTCAGTACAGTTTCCCCTACCTACCTAAGTTCTGCCTTATCAACAGGACAAGGCAGTTTCTTTATTCATTAACCAATAAAAGCAACACACAGACAGAAGCATGCTTTGAAAGAATCCCATGGAGAAATTAGTCATTATATGACTTAGAGTGAAGAACGAAGCTTTAGCAGGCTTCAGACCGCTCGGCTCTGCCTAGAATAGCCACATGTCACTCTCTTACCTTGTCTCCAGACATGGGCTTTAAGTAGCTAAATAGAGAAGCAAACTTGGTAGATCATTTGAAAAAGAACAAATAGGTTTCTGTATATGGCCAGGAACAACTAAGAAAATATAAAGAAGCTTAACATGGTGGCCACCCATAGCAAGACCCTGTCTCTCTGAACAAGTAAATAGAAGGGAGAAAGGGACGAGAGAAGGGGTGGTCTACGACTTATATTAAACTTAATCTGATTGTCAACAAATGGGCGGGCATGTATTGGTGAACATTTGTGATCTTAAAGAGCAGTTGACTAGGAAGTAGATGCTGAGATGTATGAAAAGGAACCTAGTAAGAATATAAGAAAGTTTTTAGTTCTTAATTCCTCAGAGATGCAAGCAGAGTGGCTTATACTAATAGCCAAGGCTTCCCTTCTGCCATGTAAAGATGCTCCATGGGGTTTTAAGATGGGCTGTGTCAGCCTCAGCTCCAGACACCTTTTCTCTCTACGCATCACACATCTGAGATGTCCATCGCCCTCCCTAAGGCGTGGCAGTGGCTAGAGATTTCTTCTAGCCTAGAGATATAGAGTTATAACATTTTGGTACAGGAAGAACCTTGGGTGAGGAAATGTGGAGCCTGTCTTTTCTAAAGTCATAGATAGCTTAAATACCTGTATTGTGTAGCTTTTAGCTCAATGTCTTTCTGTGGCAAAAACTTGCAGGTTCCTTTTGTGTATTCTAAGTGATCTGTGCTTTTACAGATACAGTAGATGAGTCCATTAGTGTGCTTTTGATAGCTGAAGAAAATCTTTGAAATTGATAGGCAACAGGAACAAGTTTACAAAGGCCTTGCATTCTTGAGTTTGTATAATAACAATGAGCCAGCTGCACAGCCAAGCTATCTGAAAAGTAGGTCAAAGAATGAGAAACCAACCTCTCACAGAGAAATCTTTCTAGAACTGTCTGTTAGCATTTGTATGCATTTGTAGTTTCTAACATTTTGTATCATTTTAGAATTAACCTCAAATCCAGTGCCATGAATTGGCTATCTTACTCATAATTAGGCACCATCCCTAACACATTGAAAATAGTTGATTTCCCATGTCTCTCTCAGGCCCTTACATTTCTCAGATATGCATAGCTGTGTCAGTAAATCTGTCCTTGTACTTCGACTCCAGCACCGTCTCGCAGGTGTCATTTGTCTCATTGACACACCAATCTGCCTGACAAGGTCTTGATACCTAATTAGCCTATCTGAAATTCTCGAAACACTGCTATTTTTTACCATATACACAGAAAGCATGAACTGTTCTGTTAAGGACTTCTGTAGTATGTCATAAGTAGTGTATGTATCTTCAACAAATGGTGCTGGCATAACTGGATATCAACATGCAGAAAAATGAAAATAGACCCCTATCTATGACCATGCACAAAACTCAAGTCGAAATGGATCAAAGACCTCAACATAAAGCCAGCCACACTGAACCTCATAGAAGAGAAAGTGGAAGTACACTTGAATGCATTGACACAGGAGACCACTTCCTAAATAGAAACCCAGCAGCACAGATACTGAGAGAAACAATAAATAAATGGGACCTCCTGAAACTGAGAAACTTCTATAAAGCAAAGGACATGGTCAACAAGACAAAATAACAGCCTACAGAATGGGAAAAGATCACCAATTCCACATCAAACAGAAGACTAATCTTCAAAATATATAAGAAATCAAGAAATTGGCCTTCAAAAGAAACAATCCAATAAAAAATTGGGGTAGAGACATAAACAGAACTCTCAACAGATGAATCTAAAATGGCTGAAAGACAAGGAAATATTCAACATCCTTAGTCATCAGGGAAATGCAAATCAAAACATCTCTGAGATTCCATCTTACACCTGGAAGAATGGCCAAGATCAAAAACACTGATGACAACTTATGCTGGAGAGGTTGTGGAGTAAAGGGAACACTTCTGCATTGTTGGTGGGAATGCAAGTGGTACAGCCCCTTTGGATATCAGTATGACGATTTCTCAGAAAATTAGGAAACAACCTTCCTCAAGACCAGTAATACCACTTTTGGCTATATACCCAAAGGATGTTCAATCATACCATAAGGACATGTGCTCAACTATGCTCATAGCAGCATTGTTTGTCATAGCCACAACTGGGAAACAATCTAAATGCCCCTTGACTGAAGAATGGATGAAGATGTGGTGCATTACACAATGGAGTACTACACAGCAGAAAAAAAATGGCATCTTGAAATTTGCAGGCAAATGGATGGTTCTAGAAAATATCATATTAACTGAGGTAACCCAGACCCAAAAAGACAAATATAACATGTACTCACTCATAAGTGACTTTTAGACATAAAGCAAAGGAAAACAAGCCTACAATCCACAATCCTGGAGAGAACCTAGACAACAAAGAGGACCCTGAGAGAGACATACATGGATCTAATCTACATGGGAAGTAAATTGAAAGCATGAGGATCATGGGAGAGGGTAGAAGGTAAGCAGGAAGGAAGGGAGGGAGGGGAGCAGAGAAAATATATATCTTAATAAAAACAATTTAAAACCATAAGTAATATGTGTTCCTCTTCCCATGTGAAATCAGGTTCTTGGACTTACACCAAATTCTTCCTAGAAACTTTGTAAGCCCAGCATGGTAGCACAGGCCTATAACCTGTCTTTGGGAGGCCGAAGCAGGAAGTTCACAGAGTTCAAGGCCAGCCTAGCTACTTACAGAGACTTTGTGTTACAACAGCAACCAAGTCTTTCTGTTGGGCATAAGTCTTGCTTTCGGTTAAAATAAATGACTATAATTTATGGAAAATGGTATAAGTTGTCAGGGATCAGCTTGACAAAAACACCTCATGCCAGGGTAGGGGCATGCGGATCAGAAATATAAGAGTATGAAGATGTGTTTAAAAGTAATAAAACAGGCAGGCAGTGGTGGCCTATGCTTTTAATCCCAACACTCAGGAGACAGAGGCAGGTGGATCTCTGTGAGTTCGAGACCAGCCTGGTCTACAAGAGCTAGTTCCAGGACAGGCTCCAAAGCTACAGAGAAACCCTGTCTCGAAAAACTTAAAATAACAATAATAATAATAACAACAACAACAATTAAAACATAGAATAGTGCCTGGAGGGAGTTCCAGCAAATACTGAAATCCCTGTGTTTTGTTTTCCATATACTTTTATACCTCAACACAAAAGGGGAAGGAAGGTAACAAAAGACTTCTTTAATATGATACAAAGGACAACTTGAACAGTTAATTGCTTGGACACTTTGAGACATCAAGTCATTAGCATTCTGTTTAGACAGTGAAGCACCCTAGACCAAGTATCCTGAAGGTAGCCACTCCCCAGGTGACCTCCTATTACAAAAGAAGAAGCATAAGTATGCTTCATATCCTAACCAATCTGTCAGGGTAGAGTGAACCTAACTGTATGGACTGTCTTAATGTCAAAAGAACCAATTCAGGACGTGTAGCTCTGATTGTTGTTAGCAAAACTGAGCATCCTCTAACTCTGTGCCCTTTGGTCAAGGTGGGAATAGGCTCACATTTTTGTGCCTCCACAATAAGTAAAATTATTTAATTAGAAATGATCTCTACTTTCAATGCTGGTTACATAACAGAAAGTTGATGGGATTAAAAAAGGAAGATTATCTTAAACTTTGGAGCATGTAATAGCGTTTTCTTTAAATATTTATGGAGTTCAGGCTTTTGTCTAGATGCTTATGTTTTTGTGTTGATTCTGTAGGAATGAAATATTGAATGTGTGACCCAGATAACTTAGTTAAGCACAGAATTTATTGAGTTAGAAAAGTAGAATTGACTAAACTGCCCACATTTTTGACGTGACCTTTGCAAGCCTTTGTTGCATTATCTTCTTCCATGAAACTGGAAATCATTTGCTGTTGGCACATTTAAGTCCTTGATCGCTATATTTCAAAGACTAGTCTTTTATTTATGGCAATGTGTCGCCATCCAGGGTTAATGCCATCCCAACAAACAAGCGAGCTAATCTCTGAGCCACCATTCAGTGTCCCTCCTTTGCTCCACAGAGCCTGCAATCCAGTTCTGCCAAGAGCAGATTGTTTCCAGGTGGTTCTCAAATTCTAGAACTTTTCTTTCACCCAGCAGCCCAGTGGACCATAAGCAGGAGCCCAAGACTGGCTTTTACTCATTTCTTACTAGAACAAATTACTCCTTGAGGAAGCTTTTTTCTCCTGCAGTATGGTTTCTGATGGACACTCTCTGGTGATGCTCAGTCGAACAGCCTCATGTGTTGTTTCAGACACTAACAGGCAAAGAATGGCCAATGGAATATTCCCTGCCCCCGGGATGCCTTCCTCCTCATGGATGCCTGTCTTTCTGTGGCAATGTGGAAACTTAAGTATATACAACATGGGCCAGAGTCCAGAGTCAAAAGCAGAATTTGGGCTGAGTGTAGCTGAGTGTGGAATGTGTGCCTGCTGGGAGTGGGCCCCGCTTTCTGTCCCTAGCACTGCAGAAGAGGATGGAAATGTGTTGTTTTACTGACATAGAGTGGGGAGGTTGAGTTGGGAGTAGATGGGAGTAATCACAATCATTAGACTGTGATTAAGAGGCAAGATTGCTTTTTATTTTGCACATCAGACAGTGGGGCATCTGTTTGTGACCAATTCTATACTCTGTAGAAACCCTTTCAACCACCAGTGTGGGTTTTCCCTACCAAATGCTTTATGTTCATGTCTCCAGAGAGTTCTGTAATCACTATTTAGCTGTTAATTAGCTGCGCATTGGTTACAGAAGCATGGGGCTCAGCGAGATCACTTCTGACAAAAGTTGATTGCTGTTGAATCTCCTCTCAGGGTCACCAGCATCCCCTCATCCCCACCCCGCCAGTGTCTGGAATTACTAAAAGATGTTTCACTGGAAAATGTCTTAGTCCTCTCTCTATTGAACCAGAAAGAATCCTTATTATTGCAAACATAAGAGTGTAAAACCCTGGTGCTTGAGGGGCAGCAGCTGCAGCTCTTTCTAGCCATTCAGCATCTCCTCTCCGGACTCTTGACTGGGCTCCTGCCATACACTTGGGGTTCTGGCCCCTTCTTTTTGGCTCCTGCTCTTACTCTACCTCCCTTTCTCTTATTGCTGATAAACCTGTAGCTTCTCAGCAACCCTCTTCCCAGCACTGTGTCAGCAGCTGCCCGGGGCTCACAGACACACCTGTTTGCTCTCTGATCCCATCCTAGAAGAGCAGCCCCAGGAGAGGCACACCTACTCCTGTGATGTGGGGGGATCTCCCACTCCTTTTCAAAAGAGACCAGACCCGTCTCTAGTTCATCTGCTAAATGTCCAGACCACTGTCCATGTGACACCCAGACTCACATGAATAACATACTCTTGATACACACATACTAGCCCCTGGCTCAGCTGATTGCCTGGCATGGAATGAGAAGAGTGGCTTGACCCAGTTTCAGCAGGAAGTTTCTAGAGTGAAAGTCAGTGCCCTCAAATCCTTTGGACCCCACCTTCTTCTAACCCATTTCCTGGTTGTTTTTGTTTTTTTTTTTAAGAGAATTGTATTATTCATTCATATGTAGGAGTGTAAGATGATACTTTTTTAAAATATGGGGCATGAAAAAAATAATTTGAAGGGGAAAAGCTGCGGTTATTAGTATTAACCTAGTGTCCCGTGAGCATGGACCAGCAGTGACTGAACACTAACATGTTAGGCTTGTGAGAAGGAAAGGGGCTGAGGCAAGAGGAAGCATCAGAGGTTGCTACGGACCGGGTAGGTGGTATTGAGAAGAGGCCAGTACGCATATGCAGGTGAGGGTGGTGTGGAGCGCTCTCATAGGCCACTGTGGCCCAAGGTTAGGCTAAACCGGAGGCCTGGGGGCCGGTGCGCAGTTGCAGAAGAAAAAAAAATTAAAAGTCAAACAACACTTTCTGAAAAACTACCGGGAAAAAACTCAAACAAATGCTAGAAATGGAGTACAAATTTTACTGGTAAAACTAAATCAAACAGAATTGAAAGATCAAGGCTGGAGACAATATTGAAGATATATAACATTTAGGTAGCAATAAATAATAAAATAAGCACCGTCAAACTTAGAAAAATTCTGTGAAATGACAGCTGATGAAAGGACCAGTGGAGCGCGGTCTATACATGCCCTGACATAATCGTATGATCAAAAGAATGAAGTGCTTACTGACGTGTTCTACAATACACGTCAATATTGAAAACATGCCAGGTTAAAGAAGCCAGGCACACAGGCTGTACCACATGCTTCCAGTTATCCCATAACAGGAGAATCCACAGGAATAAGCAGCTTAGTGGTTGCTGACGGCAGAAGGGGAAGAGACTGGAGAAAGACAGACAACGGGCTGCTTTGGAGGATGACAGAAAACTGGGTTGCTCTGATGGCTGCAAACTCTAAACATTCTATTTTTAAAAATGCAGTCAACCATACACTTTAAAAAGATGGATTTCAAGCTGTGAGTTTTAGCCTGGCAAAGCCATTATAAATACAGAACTGATGTGAATTGAAACCCTTACTGTATGTGGACTGAAAGCAAAGGATGGAAAAATGGTATGCCAAACAAGTGGAGCCAAAACAAACGTCCTACAAGCCAAAATTAGAAGAAATAAAGGTCACTACATATTAATAGAGGAAATGATCCCCCACAAGGTACAATGATGATAAGTGTATTTCATAAACACTGTTAGACATAAAGGTACAGTCAGATCAAGATAGAATACTGGTGACTTCAGTGCCCCCATTCTCATCAAGACATGGATCATCCCTTTCGTAACCTTCATTCAAGCAAATGAATTTAATCCAGGATCTGGGGGAGGGCGGAGTCAGCAACGTGGATGAAAATGAGAGCAAAATGAGTGAGAAAATAACAATATAGATGTAAAAGCCAAGAGCACGGATGGAAGTTCAGCAAGGAAGCTAAGTGTGGGGGTGGGGTAGAAAATATTGGAAGTGAAAACCTCAGTGAGTTAAATTAAAAATACAGTGTAAAGCATCAATAATCTCAGCCAAACAGCAGATGGAATATCAGAAACTATTTAAAAAGAAGAGCAAAAAATATCAGGAGGACAAGGCCCAGGAAATACACTCAAGCATTTGTTTAAAAAAATGGATGAGAATGACAAACCATCCATGGCCCTGGGATGTGATGAAGAAATCACCTAAAAAAATGTGGGACAGAAAAGGGGACTGAGGTAAAAAATTAAAAGTATAGGAACCTACTCAGGAAAATTATAGCAAAAAACTTATCAAATACAGAGAAAGAAATAGACATCCATATGTCAGAGGCAATTACAACAGCAAACAGACATGAACAGAGAACACCTCTCTGTGGCACAAGGGGGAAAAAGCTGTTCAAAGCTGTAAGGGGAAGCATCAACTCACCTACAAATGAAGACACATCACAATTATATCAAATCTCATCAGCAAACCCTAAAACCTTGGAAACATAGGATGATACTGTTCAAGCCCTCCAAGAGAATAACAAGGATAACTATCAAGCCTGTGAGACCCAGCAAGGCTATCTTTTAAAACTGACAGAGAGGGGCTGGAAAGATAGATGGGTGTTTAAGTGTTTTCTGCTCTTACCCCACATGGCAGCTCCCAACTGCCTATAAACCCAGGGATCCAGCAGTCTCTTCCAGCCTCCAGGAACCTGAGCAAAAGTGGTGCGCATACGTACCTGCAGGTCCTTGTCCACACAATATAAATAAATCATTTAAAAGGTATAATTTTAACGTATCTGTCTACACATGGGTATGCACATGTGAGTGACAGGACCCATGGAGGTAACCTCGTGGATCCAGAGTTGTAGGTGGTTGTCAGTCACCTGATGTGGATGCTGGGGAATGAACTCAGGTCCTCTGGAAGAATAATATGAGTTTGTGTCCATTGAGCCATCTCTCCAGCCAATTAATCTTTAAAAATGATAAGTAAGTATGCTTCACAACAAGGACAAGCTAAGGCAACTCATGATCTGTACTGCAGGGGATGCTTCAAAGAGTACCATACACAAAGGAGGGCAAGCTCGACCACGGAGCATTCGGGAAGAACAGAGCTGGACCACAGCTTCAAGGAGACAGCAGAGCAGTTGTACCTATGAGCCCATGGCAGTGACAACAGGCACATGACTTGGACAGGCTTAAGCCAGACAAAGTCCTGGCAGGGCCACTGCGGTGAGGGTAGGGGTGGGGGACAGGGGGCACAAAACCTCATAACTAGTTTAGGAGCTTTCTGCCATTTAATAGCTGCTAGGAGAAATCAACTTTGTAAAATGGGGTGACCCAAGAGCAGCTGGGCAACACAAACTATACTTAATGTTGTGGGGGGGGACTGGAGGACAGGAAAGGGGCTTGGATACAGAAGGAGTTGGGAGGGAGAGTGTGTGAGCTAGTCTAACAAGTTTGATTACATCTGGAATTAACTAAAACCCCAGGCAGCTGGGATAGGAAGAGGCACCCTAACTCTGGGCCACCCATACATACAAAGGCCACGGGAGAAGGAAGCTTCACTCTTTGTCTGCTCACTCTCATTCTGTCACGTTCGCCCATCCCACTTCTGGGCATCGGTTCAGTGGCCTTATAGCCTGTTCTTTGGAATTCCAGTGTATACCAAAGACCAGCTGAGACAGCCAGCCTCATAGACCAAACAACCATCAGATTCTTGGAGAGACCGCCATTGTTGGACTAAATGAAAATCACAACCACCAGCTCTGGAGGCCAACACTGGGACTGCTGGCAGCCAGCATAGTTGTTGCTGCAGGCAAGCTTTCCCTCTGAACCTGAATCCAAATGAAGACAACCCACCAGGAGGACTTATGTTAAAATAAACAAAAACAGCAGGGAGGAAGGACTGAAAAACTACAAGCTGGAAGTCACACCACAGCCAAGGAGCATTAAATATGAAACAGTTCCGGTGCGAGACTCCCTCAAACTGACAGCTCCTCAGCACTGGAAAACAACGATGATGAAGTCATAGGAACACCAGAAAAAGATTCCAGAGTCCTACTTTTTAAAAGGATCAGTGACCAAATAGAAAACTTACATAAACCGAGAGACTAACTCAAGACCTAAATCTGAAAGTTACTAAGTGAACTCAGGACAGTGACAGGCACCCAGACCGTAACACAACTGACCCCATGATGGAAGTACGTACCATTCAGGCCATAAAACTCAGCACACTGACAGCATCACCTGCCAAATGGAAAACAAAGTCCAGAGTTCTGGAAAAGTCTCTAAATGTACTAACCTTGCTTTTAGGCTTCTGTAGTTCTGTTTCTGGCCAACTGTTCTTATTAACTGAAGTATATAAACCAGAACATGGTTTTTGCTCTTAAAAGCTCACTCTGAGAAAGGTTAGGGGTTATACTGGGATCCTGAACACCCA
>JAQHUG010000035.1:4065825-4078127 GCA_028555095.1 Dicrostonyx torquatus
AAATATGAAAATGTATGCTTATAACCTATGTGCATATTTCTGAGTATATTAGGACTGATAGCCATTTTGACCCTTTGCCCTACATTCTCCCAGATAAGGAAAAGACAATTTAAAGGAGCCCAGGACTATGTAAACTTCTTGAATTAACACTGTAGTCAGAGACTGTAGACTCCAACTCCTGGAATGCACTCCCCAAGGAGGCATAAATCCAAAGAACTGTGCTCGCTCATAGTAGCTGCTCTTTCCCCAGGTCATAAATCCCAGCTCCAGGTGCCATATTTCCCAGAGGCTGAAAATCCTCCCCCACACCCACCATGGTCCTTTTCTATAAAAGAATGTTTAAGGTCCCTTCTTGAGGGTCACAGAACCAAATAATTTTCTGTGGCCCTGGCTAGCTAGAAACTTCTGTTCCCCCATGGTCTTCCTTTCTTCCTTCCTTTCTTTGTTTGTTCCTTCCTTCCTTCCTTCCTTCCTTCCTTTCTCTTTTTAAAATAAAGTTACTTCTGGTTTATAGACTTCAGTGGTCTACTCCCTATATTTTTGTGCAATTCCAGGACCCAACATAATAAAAATCAAAACAAATTAAAGTTTAAAGTAACAATATACAGAATCAAAGAGCTGGTTCCATGAAAAAAATTAAGAGTCTACTTTCTAGCCCCTAGCTAACTAAATCTTTGGAAAACTGGTAAAATTATAGGTGAATAGAGAGTCCTAACAGATCCTAATGAAACCAGCCAAGTGGAAGACGGGGCAGAAAGTGTAAGAGCAGAGGGGATGGAGGATGCCAGGGAAACCTTCTAAACACAACAGGATGACAACATGTGAACACTCAGAGACTGTGGCCGCACGCAGAGGCCTGCACAGGTCCCAGCCAGATGAGGTCCCAGTGCTGAGAGGGGGAAGTGGACACAGGGTCCCACCCCTAAACAAGCTCTCTCCAGCTGACAACCACTTGCAAAGGGAAAGTTAGTTTTCTCCAATGAGTCTCACTGGGTATGTAAACTATATTCAAACCACACCCTGCAAAAGCTGGCCAACACAAAGCGAGCTCGATGGTAATTTTGTAGAGTCTATGTCTTATGTTGCTTTGTATGGGCATTTTTTATATTACTGGTCTTTTACTTTTCTATTATGGTGTTTGATTTTTGTGTTTATATATATATATATTGTGTGTGTGTGCATGCACGTGTGCATGTTTCTTATGCTTTTCTTTTTCTTTGCATTTTATATCTTGGTTTTTTTTTAATTTGCCCATTTGTTTTCTAATAAAGAATGAGAAAAAGAAGGCATGGAGTTGGGTGGGTGGGGGAGGTAGAGAAGGTCTAGGAGAAGACAGATCACAGAGGGGAATACCATGATCAGAAATACGGTCTGAAAATTATTTTCAATTAAAAAAATAAAAATATATTATACAAAAATTAATAAAAATTAAAAACACTCCCCAAGGTAAAAATGTAATATCAAGTAAGCTGTCCAGCTATCATCTTTAGTTCTAATGCCTGTGACTTCTGGTTTATGCGTTAGTTTCCTAGGAAGAGAGTTTGAAGGGGGAACTGTTTCTATCAGGCTGTCCTGTGAGCAAGCCTGGGGAACGTCCTTGATTGTTAATTGAGATAGGAAGTCTCAAGTTGGATGAAGGTGACACCAATCTACTGACCGGGACCAGGAACAGAGAATAGAGAAAGCCAGCTGAGTAACAAGCAAGTATGTCTTGACCATCAGGTGACTTTAAAAAAAATAATGGATGAGTATTTTTTCCGAGTATGTTTGTGCACCGTGTGTATGTCTGCCACTTGTAGAGGCCAGAAGAGGGCATGGGTGTTCTGTAACTGGAGTTAGGGGCAGTTGTGAACTGCCATGTGCTGCTAGGAATCCAAATTCTCTGGAAGGGCAGCCAGTGCTTTTCATCACGGGCCGTCTCTCCAGCTCCTTCATGTGGGCTTTTTGAAGATTTAATTTGGTGTGTCTATGTATGGGTATATGCTCCTGTGAGCTCAGAGCCCAGAGACCAGGGGCTTTGAGTGGCACTTCCTATGAGGGTGCCAGAAACCAAACTCAGGTCCTCTGCAAGAGCAGTCTGTGCTTTTAACCGTTGTGCCATCTGTCCAGCCCTGACCAGGACTGTTTTAAACTCCATCATCCGGACTTCCCTTTGATGGTCTATGGCCTGGAACTGTAGGCTGAAACAAAGCTTTCTCTCCTGAGTTGCTCGTTGTTGTGATATTTTACCACACCAACGTGAATGGAACTAGGGCATGATAATATCAAATGTGTCCCCATTGAAAAATGTAAGTTAGATTACCTCAGTAATCAAGCAAAACCAGCTGGAGTACTGGGTTCTTGCCAACAGCCTTTATTGATTGAATTTCTCTCTTCTATTTTAATGTCTCCCCCTTCCCACCACCACAGGAAAACTACAGCCTTCTCCGTGGGTGGGAGGTTTGTGTTTGGGGTGAGGTTTATAAGCTGCTCACAGGAGTAGCTCCTACAGGCCTCGTCGGAGCTTGGTCCCTCCCACTATGCCTGTGAGGGGGCTGCCACTGAGTGGTCACCACTTATGTGTATCTTCCAGACCCAAGAATAGGGTGTGTTTGGGGTCAGCGCACACCCATGGGAGCTCACTCTGACACTTCCATCCTACAGGGCTGGAGGGAACTCGTGCCTCATAGCCACTGTATACCTGTGATCATGTGGTTTCTAAACTATGAGGGGAAAAGTTGCTACAGGTGGCACACAAAACAACACAGACAGGTGCTGGAGACATGGCCCGGGGCAAAGGGCACATGCTAGCAAGCAAATGTTCAGAAGCCGATGGGACAACTGAACAAATGCTGTGGCCGAGTGCCCAGAAAAAGCAGAAGACACAATAACCGGCTCAGAATACGTCAGCGGGCAGCTGACCACAGCAGGAGAGGTCTGGCCTGGAACTGCTCACCAAAATTCTTGCAAGGAGGCAACATAGACCATGGACACAAAGTACCCATGCTAATATATAGCCACCAGCCCAAGTAGCCATTCCTCTGGTTACAATCAGCCATTGTTGGGGTCCTGTATTTGGACACCAAAACTATCAGTGTGAAACACATGGTCACTTCAAAGAGACTAATAGAGTGTTCATTCTGAGCCAAATGTGTGTGTTGATGGCCCGGACCCCACATTCAGTGTACCCAAAGTAACATGTTCCAACATGGAAGTGCTTTGTGGTGCGTCTATAGTCACAGAACAAAACAGGCGTGAATCAAGGTATCTCCAAATACACTGACGTAGAACAAACACAGGTGCATTATACACTGTGGTGGCTTGACAGGGATGGCCCCCATAGACTCATGTGCCCATAGAGAGAGGTACTACTAGGAGGTGTGGCCTTCTAGAGGAAGTGTGTCACTGTGGGGGCGAACTTTGAGGTCTTATGTGCTCGAGCTATGCCCAGTGTGACACACAGTTGCTTCTCCTGCCTGAAGATCAAGATCTCAGCTCCTTCTCCAGCACTGTGTCTGCCTGCACACTGCCATGTTCCCACCCATGACAGTAATGGACTACACCTTTGAAACTGTAAGCCAGCCCCAATTACATGTTTTCCTTTATAAGAATTGCCTTGGTCATGGTTTCTCTTCACAGCAATAAAAACCCTAAGATACCAAGGTGTAGAAAATGCAGCCATAGGTCTCAAGTAGGTAGATGTAACTTAGAGACCCACTAGGAATATGTTCCAAATGTTTTATCTAATAAAGGATGTTAGGTGAAACACAGAAAGAGGCAAGCAATAAATCACTGTTGAATGGACTAAAGCGAGCCCAAGATCTGCAACATTCTAACTTTCCACAATCACACAGTTCTAACCAGCTATTCACCCTGACAAAACCTTTGACATGGGCATGGCCTTGGGGGAACTTTAGCTCACACCCCCAGAAATCCATCAAAAAACTAGAGAGCTGGTGGGATAGCTCAGTACTTTGCCACAGACACTTGACAGCCTGACTCCCAGCCCCAGAACCCACATAATAGAGAAGTTGATAGACTCAGTTCAATTCTTCTCACAGAACTAGAAAGAAAATTCTACATTTTATATAGATGTGTGCATGGGGATGGGGGACCTAGACAGTCAAAACTTTCCTAACAAAGGACAAAGCAGGGGGCACCACACCCCTTGATCTGAGAGTGCAAGGCCTCAGCAAGCAAGATAGCATGACTGGGCATAAAATACACAGCCCAACAGGACGGAGTCCAGAAGTAAACCACAGCTGCAGCCAGCCAAGATCAGCAAGGAGTGAAGAGCACACTGGAGAAAGGAGCACCTTCTCAACAAATGGTGATGGGCAAACTGGATCCACACTCAGCAAAATGTAACTGCACATCGGTTATAAAAACTTCAAAGTAGACAAAAGACTTAAATGTAGCTCCTAGAACTATACTATTAGAAGCAAGCATAGGAAAAACTGTTCCGGCCATTGAAACGCATGAGCTTGGAGACAGGGCAAGACTCCCAAAGCATGAGGAATAAAGACAAATACACACACATGAGAAATCAGCAGGTAGAGCAGAGCCCTAGAAGGGTGGGAGGAATCGTTTGCAAACTATATGTCCGATACCCAGAACTCAAAGGAATTTTAAAAATTCAATAACAAGAAGAACCGAGTTTCAAAATTGGGCAGCAGGTCTAAATAGACACCTCTTAAAAGAATGCATAATATTTTCTTTATGAATAAAACATTAGCATTGGGAAGCATTAGGGAAATGCAAATAAAACAAAGTTATCATCTTACTCCAAAAAGACCAAAAATCAATGCCAATGAGGATGCAGCACAAACCAAATCATTGCACACTGTTGGGATGTAAGTTACTATAGTTATAGGAATGGCACTGTCAGTCTTCAAAAGCTAAAACTAAAATTGCCATATAAGCTAGCAATTCACTATGGTGTGTATATCCAAAGCAAATAAAACCAGATATGGAGCCCTCGGCACGTCATGCTCATTGAAGGGTTCTTAACCAAGACATGGTTTTTTTTTTTTAAAAAAAAAAAAAAGTACCAAGCAGCAAATGGATGGATTTTAAAAAGTGGTGCACATACACAGTGGAATATATATCCAGTAGACTGTATATTCATTCATATATAAAGAATGAAAATGGCTGGGTATGGTGGTGTGTGACTGCAGTCAAAGACCAAAATGGCAGGATAGCTTGAACTCACAAGTTCAAGACTACACTGGGAGCGAGGGAGAGGGGAAGGGACTCTCTGTTTGGCAATGGACAAACAGAAGCTCATTGTGTTAAAATGACATGCACAGGAAGACACGTACTGCATGGTCTCACCCATAGAAGGTGAATGTGGACCATCATTATCAGGTGCTGGGAAAGGAACGAGAGATGGAGGGAGGAGGGGGGAGGAGGAATGGAGTTTGATCAGTGGATACTGAGTCAGTCAGGAGCAAGAAATTCTGCTTTGCTGTTGCACTGTGGGATAGCGATAAATAAGAGAGTGAGGTGCAAGGACAAGGGCTTCTGGGCAAGCATATGAGGAGTTAGGTTTGGCCTGAAGTGAGCATTACACAGTATGCTTATATTGAACAGTACATGGAAGGTACCCTATTAATATGTATGCCTTTTATGTTTTATGTATCAATTAAAATGTTATTTTAAAACTTTATCAAAGCGGCAGGTACAGCAGCAATTCGCAGGCCTTGCCTTATATTTGTGTCACTTGGAAGCTTTCAGAAACTCCCTACATCGTGTGTGTAAATTGCTATATATGTATCTCCACTTGAACCACAAAGATCCTGACCTCATTGGTTCCATATAGTTCTAAGGAGCAGCAGGCTGACAGCCACTGTGCAGAGTGCTGGACCCAGCTACATGCAAGCTCCCAAAGCCCGTCGTGAAACCTTCAAGCGTAAGAATGGCCAATCTCAGGGGAGGAAGAGCAAGCACACCAACTGAACCAGAGACTTCTCTAATGTCCCATGCCACTCCCCGCCACTATCCTTTCTCCTTCCCGCGCCTGAAGCCCTTTCCTCAACAGTGAGCCTCTGCGACAGATCAAGGCTTAGCCCTCAGGCCCGCTGTCCTGGGAATATACTGAGAACTACAGTTATGTGAAGCCAGTCTCGTTTTTAAATAGCTGAAACAAGGTTTTGGGTTGGAAATTCCATATTCTCTTCTCTTCCCTGGTAGCATTGCCCCACTGCATGCTGTACAGTTGATGTGAGCCTGAAATCCGGGTGGCTTTTGGCCCTACTTACAACAGGGACTTAATGTCTGGCCGGGGGAAGTGTGGCAACAACATTCCTAGCAGCCAGGAGCTACGCTCGATGCTTCTCACAGGACAGCAGGTGGACAAGAGAGATGGGTGTCAGTTGGAACTTTAGCACATTGCACTTCCGGTTGTATTTGAGAGGTGCCAGTACAGCATCGGGTGGACTGACGAAGGCCCAGGAAGCCCTGGTGGCACTGCCCAACATGTGCTCTGCCCCTCTGCCCCCTCTTCTGGAGAGGCTGCCAAATGAAGGAAAGGGGATGGAATCGAGTTTGAGGACCTCACTGGATTTCAGTGTGGGGATTGTAAGCCCAGGACTTCATCAGTAAATTACTCCGAGAGTGGACTTGGCCAGTAAACTAACCATGTCATGGCTTTTTTCCCCTCTGAGGGTCAATAGGAGCTGAGACTGGGTTTTACCTTTCTCTTGCCGCTAGGTGGCGCGCGAGGACAAGCGCTCTGTGGCCAAGCCCGCAGCGCAGCCTTGTGAATTTATTTTGGTGTTTCCTCTCACTGTAGAGTTGGGTGTGCACCTTTGAGCTCATCTTTCCAGCTATTTGTTTTTAACCTGGAAAAATAGTTAAGCGAGCCGAGCGTGGTGGCGCACGCCTTTAATCCCAGCACTGGCAGAGGCAGGTGGATCTCTGTGAGTTCGAGGCCAGACTGGTCTACAGAGTGAGTTCCAGGACAAACAAAGATATACAGAGAAACCTTGTCTCGAAACAAACAAACAAACAAACAAAACGGCAACAAAAACAACAACAAGAAGATAGCTAAGCAACTTTCATGTGAAGGTTTTTTTCTTTTGGAAACAGACTCGTAGGTGATCTTCCCACGGTTTCAACTTTATTTTCTAATTTTACACTATGGGAAATAGCCAGAGAATTCCCCCTTTACAGAAACTGCCATTAAAATTGTGAGTTTATTCTTTGGAAGAGGTGGGAAAATCCTAACAAGGTCTTAATTACATTTGGAAACTACAAACACTATCCAAGATTTCTCCCTTGGAAAGTTCCAGGGGAGGGCAGGACAGGGAATCTGCTGTCATCTTCCTTTAGGACTCAAGCTGGTACGTTATAGGCTTCTAGTGCAGGAAGAACATAAAATTCTTAGGATTTCGACACACCCTTGAATCTCCAAAAGGATTTTCTCAGGCTGGGGATGCAGTTATGTGTAGAATATATACATTGCATAGATGGAGTGGGAAGGGATTGGAGGAAGGAGAAGTTCTAATTTCGGGGATGGCAATGGTATGTGTCTGTACAGGTCTCTCGGGGAAGGTTTTTCTCAGAACGGCCAGGAGAACACCTGCAGGCACTTTGTAGTCTGCACTAGAAGACAATGTGCGGTCGTGGCTTCCACGCCCGTTGGCAGCGGCGCGCTTGTCCTCGAGCGCTACCTAGCGGTAAGAGAAAGTCAAACCCCAGTTATGACAATCACTAGGTGTTAACAGTTCATTACAGTAAAGGCAACTGAGGCTCAGAAGAGTTACATGTGTTGCCTGAACATGGCAGAAGTTAATACTGTGTCATAGTGAGGCTACTATCTCTTACCACGCACTTATTATATAACCGTCTAAGGACTCTCCAGAGGAGCAGACCCGATAGAAGGAATATATCCAAAGGGAAGTTAGGCTGCCTTACACTGTTTGGCTGTTTTCACACTGGAGAGGCTGGGAATGGGGAAACCACTCAGTCTAGGAGGCTGGATTCCTAGGGAGCCACTGGTCTTCAGACCACATAGAAGGGGCTGAAGAAGCTAGACTCTAGTGTCCAATGAGGGCGGTGGCAGCAGTATTGGCAGAAATGATAGGACAGACGAGCAAGGGAAGGCAAGGAAGCAAGTGGGGGGGGAAGCTTCCCCATCAGACCTTGCGTCTGGGCTGCCACTGAAAAGTGACCCCGACATTCAGGGCAGGCCCACATCAGGTAAACTTCAGTTACTGTAGTCAATGCCCAGTATTGATCTGAGCTAGAAAATCCCCTGAAGATGTGCCCACTGGCTTGCCTCAGATGACTCTAGATCCTGCCAAGTTGGCAATATAAATGAACCATCTCAATGGCATACTTTCTGTATATTTGATCTTCCCAACACTCCTACAATTCCACTTTTATAGGGAACTTGAAGATCAGAAAGGTAAGATCTCACGTTAAGAAGTCACCCAGGACTCACGTTAAGAAGTGGCAGGACCCAAAGTGGTAGGATTTCTGCAGAGTCTCCTGAAGATCCTTGTCTATGACTCTCTGGTTCCCCCCTTAAACTCTTCCAATTCCACACTCAGCACTAGTAAAACTGTGCCTGCCAAGGTCTCTGGGGACTACCACATCATCCGACCCACCCGTCCGCCCCAGTCACCCTGCCCTGCCTGTCGGCATGTGACCTGCTTGACCACACTTCCTCCTGATGCCCTGCCCTCTTCCAGGACCTCTAGGATTTCTTCTGCTCTTGTTCAAGCCTTGGAATCTTTCAGAGTCCCCCTTTCCTTTTGTTCTGAATGCCTGAGGGTACCAGAACTCACTCCATTAGCGAGGTCATCCAGGCTGTGGCTTTAATCAGGGTCTCTATGTGGAGGACTCTCACCTTTGTAAAAACAGTCAAGATCACCCTCCCAAACTGACTTAAAGGCCTTCTTGATCTCTTTACTCAGATTTCCTAATATTTCAAACTTAACATTTTTAGAATGGGGCTCATGATATCCACCCCATCTGCATCCCAAACTACGCCCCGTGCAGCCTTCTGTAACCCAGTAGTCTATAGCTCTCTTCCTTCCTGCACCAAACCCTGAGCGTCCCAGAGACTTCACTTCCACTGCTAACACCCAATCCCACTGGCTCTACCTTCAAAGAGAGTCTGGAGAACAGCCACTCCCCACCGTGATGCTCAGCCAACATTCACTACAAGCTCCTACATATAATGCCTCCATGTTACCTCTCTGATACCATCCCCACAGCTCCCCCTTGCTCACTCTGCTCCCCTAACAGTGGCCTTTTGATGCCTGCCCACCATTTGTAGCTGTTCTTCCTCCAGCATGTGTTGGGGTAGGTAAGGAGTTAGCGGACTCAGAGAGGAGGCAGAGTCTCAGGGAGGCAGCTTCGACCAGCAATCCTCACACAGCTCAGACCCACTCAAGGATGAAGTAGCAACATGAAGCCAAAGCAGGGAGGTTGAGAGTTGAGCTGGAGCTAAGAGGTAAATTTGGTAACATCTATGATCAGCTATCTCTTATACAGAATAAACAGCCGGAGTCTTGCGCCACAGTGGGCTGGGCCCATTCACGTCAATCACTAATTAAGAAAATGCTCTACAGTCCCGCCTGCAGCCCAACTTCTTGGCGGCATTTTCCCAGCTTGGGCTCCCTCCTCAGAAGGTTCTGCCCATGTCAAGTTAGCCAACACAATCTGCCCCTTGCCAGGTTGACACACAACACTTTTAAATCATAACCTTTCCTTTTATTTGGTTCATCCCCCAAGATCTCAGACTAATAAATATCACAAATATAGAACATTAAAAACTTAAAAGTCCCACAGTTCTTACTGATTCAAGCACTTTAAAAGTTCAGTCTCGGTAAAAATATAAAGTCTCTTTTAAAATCCAAAACCTCAGGCACTCCCTGGGAACCCACAGACCACTGTGGCCAGGGAAGCAGGTAGGCTAACTGCAGATCTTCACCTATCCCTTTGCTCCTCCAAATCCAAGCCCCCATCTCATCTCCAGCTCTGCAGCCAACCACCTGCCGCCGTCACCTCCGCCGCCAAATCCGCGTCACTTCCGGTGGATCCCACCGATCTTCTCCGCCAGATTTCCTTCCCCCACTCATTCCATTATCCCCACCCCCCACACCAACAGGCGTTCCCTTGGGCACCTGCAGATGTCTAGCAAAGCCATCTACCTGCAGATCTTTACCTCTCTCTCAGAGAGCTTTGTAGCCGACCTTCTGCTGTGGCCTCGCCTCATTCTCTGCCCCGAGTCCCAGAGGACTAAGAAGATCCTGGTAGAACACACTGCTTCCCCCCTCCCCCCCTTCAGCCTCTCTCCTAGCCCATCCCCATCAATAAAGTTTCAACTCTCAATACTCAAAGGGAAAATCTACCAAGAGGACATCTATGACCCCAAACAAAGGACACCCAAGTTAATAAAAGAAACACGACTACAGCTTAAATCACATATTGATTCTCACACACTGATAGTGGGAGAATTCAATACCCGACGCTCGCCAATGGATCATCCAGATAAAAGCTAAACAGAGAAATTTCAGAGTCAACAGACATCATAAACCAAATGGACCTGATGCATATTTACAGAACATTTCACCCAAACACAAAAGAATAATTTTTCTTCTTAGAACTTCATGGAACTTTCTCCAAAATTGACACAAAGCAACTCTCAGCAGATACAAGAAAATTGAAATAACGCCCTGCATTGTATCAAACCCCCACGGATTAAATAACGCCCTGCATTGTATCAAACCCCCACGGATTAAAGCTGGGTATCAACAGCAGAAACAACCGAGCACCTACAAACGCATGGAAACCAAAAAACTCTTTTCTGAATAAAAAA
This sequence comes from Dicrostonyx torquatus, assembly GCA_028555095.1. Classification (NCBI taxonomy): domain Eukaryota; kingdom Metazoa; phylum Chordata; class Mammalia; order Rodentia; family Cricetidae; genus Dicrostonyx; species Dicrostonyx torquatus. Next base: position 4,076,636 of record JAQHUG010000035.1, read on the forward strand.
ATGAGTCAAGGAAGAAATTAAGGAAGAAATGAAAGACTTTCTAGAATTGAATGAAAATGAATATACAGCATCCCCAAACTTAAATGGACACTGTGAAGGTGATTCTAAGAAGCAAGAAGCACTAAAAGCCTATATATTTAAAAAAAATGGAGAAATCTCATACAAGTAACTTAACAGCACACCTGAAAGCTCTAGAATAAAAGAAAGAAACTACACCCAAAATGGCAAGAAATCGTTAAATTCAGGGCTTAAATCAACTAAATAGAAACAAAAAAAAAGCCAATAGAATGAATCAATGAAACAAAGAATTGGCTCTTTGATAAATCATTAGAACTGAAAAAAATCCTTATTCAAATTAACTAAAAGACAGAGGGAGAATATCCAAATTAACAAAATTAGAAATGAAAAGAGGAACATAACAGGTTCTGAGTAAATCCAGAGAATCATAGAGGCATACTCTAAAAACCTGTGCTCCACCAAATTGAAAAATCTAAAAGAAATGGATAATTTTTTGATAGATCCCACCTACCAAAGTTAAATCGAGATCAGATAGGCAATGTAAACAGATCTAGAATCACTAGTGAAATAGAAGCAGTCATTAAGTCTCCCAGCCAAGAAAAAAGGCCCAGATGGTTTTAGTGCAGAATTCTACCAGACTTCCAAAGAAGAGTTAAAAACCAATATTCAATTATTTCACATTATGAGGCCATGGTTACCCTGATACCCATAACCACATAAAGACCCAACAAAGAAAGATAATTACAGACTAATTTCCCTTGTGAACATAGATGCAAAAATATTCAATAAAATACTGGCAAACCAAATTCAGGAGCACATCAAAAAGATCATCCACTATGATCAAGTAAGCTTCATCCCAGAGATGCAGGGATGTTTCAACATATGAAAACCTGTCAATGTAATCCATCATATAAACCAACTGAAAGAAAAAAAACCACATGCTTATCTCATTAGATGCATAAAAGATCTTTGACAAAATCTAAAAGCCCTTCATGTTTTGGAGGGTTTAGTATATAAGGGACATATCTCAGTATAATAAAGACAGCTGACAGCAAACCAAAAGCCACTGTCAGCTTAAAGTGGATAGAAACTCAAAGTAATTCCACTAAACAGGAAAAAAGAAGACTGTCCACTCTCTCCATATCTATTCAATACAATACTTGAAGTTTTAGATAGAGGAATAAAACAACTGAAGGAGATCAAGGGGATACAGATTGGAAAGGAAGAAGTCAAAGTATCTTTATTTGCAGATGATATGATAGTGTACATAAATGACCCTACAGATTCCACTGGGGAACTCCTACAGCTGATACATGCTTTCAGCAAAGCAGTTAGATACAAAATTAAGTCACAAAAATCAGTAGCCCTCCTATATACAAATTTCAAATGGAATGAAATGAAAAGTGAAGTTTATGCCCTTGCATGGGCAGCCCGTATACGGCAGTTCTGTTGAACTTGTCCATATTGGGTTCCA